>VZRN01003943.1:433717-526219 GCA_013397935.1 Dasyornis broadbenti
GGGAGCGAGGGGAACCGGGGCGGGTTCGCGGTGCTGGGCTGCTGCTGCCCGGTGGGGCGGAACGGCGGCACTTGGGTCGGGTGAATGTGGCAGCCCTCTCTGAGGGGCTGTCCCGGGAGTGCAGGGCAGGGGTCTGCCGGGAAAGGAGCTGGAGCTGCCTTGGGAACTCCTGAACGTGGTGGTGTTGCCGGTGTAAGGAAGCGAAGTGCTGTGTGTAACTGGAGGTGTATCAGCAACTTATTTGTGTGAAGAAGTTCTGTATCCCCCCAATGTCTGGAAAGCTTGAATTTCCATGTGCTGTTTGGCCCAGTGTGGAACTCTGTTGGGGTTTGTTGTCTTGTACAAGTCGTGGAATCAGGATGGTTTGAGTTGGAAGGATCTTAAAGCTCATCTCGTTCCACCCCCTGTCATGGACAGGGACACATTTCAGTAGACCGGGCTGCTCCAAACCACGTCCAAGTTGGCTTTGGACATTCCAAGGATGGGGCAGCCTCAGCTGCCTCAGGAGGGTGACATCTTCCCTTCCTCATGTTTTACTGATGCCAACAGTCCTCTTTAGCCTTTCTTGGCGGTGACTTCTCAGTTCGTGGGAAGTCTTCTGAGCAGAGTCCAAGCTTGCGGTCTGTTAAGCTGCCTCCCGTGCCCCTACTTCATGTTATGTTTTCTACTTTCCCCATTTCTGGTTTTTGGGCTCACCGTGACCTGCCTGAAGTCCGACTGTCACGGGTATGACCTCAGACTTGATTTTTTTTTAAATCAGTGACCTAATGCCTGTCAGCTTGTACACCCACTCCCCAAGTTCTTCAGGACTTGCCTTTTCCTTCTCTCAGCTCCCCAGCTGTCGGCTGTGATTTACCCAGATAATCCATCTCTGCATCCCTGGTTCCATGCTGTGTTGGTAACTCGGTCTCTGCTGGGAGAGGATGGTGGGTGAACTGGGAATCACGAGCTTTGTTTCCGTTGAGAAGCTCTTATCAAATATTAGCAGCATTTTCCCGCAGACACATTCCAAAAAATACAAAGAGTGCCTTTGAATTATAAGTTTGCGGAGATTCAGGCTGCAAAATCCGTGGAGGATCCCTCACTGCTTGCCAGTGGCTCAAGTTTTGGAGGTGCCTCCTGGGAGGTGAAGTGTTCCTGATGTGAGAATTTGGGTTTCGTGACGTTGCTGTCGTAGAGATGCATGCACCGGTTATTTCCGTGTGAAGCTGGTCTCACGCTGGAGCTCTTGGAGTCAGGGATGAGCTAGAGGTGCTGCCAGTGATAACTATCAGCAGGAGTTCTTGTGCGGGGAAGGTGAAGGCTGGCAAGGTGTGACCAGATAAGAAAGGAATTTAAATATTGTGGTGTATAATAAAAAAAAAAATCATCCTTAGTGAAAAAGCCCGCAGATGTATTTAGGAAGCGTGGAGGATGGAGGTGAGAGCTGCCAGGGAAATCTGTTTCCGTGTTGAAGTTCCGGCTGCCAGTGTAGCAGCACCCCGGCACCACTGATATTCCAGCCTTTTGGCAAAAAATCTTACTGACTCCAGTGAAATTTTAGACTATTGGCTTGATAAAATCAGGGCTTTATGCTGACGCCCTGCATAAGCACCTAAGTTTTTTTTCAGATACAAGTGTTTCTTCAAACAGTGCCTTCCCTGAAATCACTTTTTCTGGACTGGTGCCTTTTTATTTTTTAAGAGCTGTTGGGTAGTGAGGAAGAGGAGAGGCTCAGCTCTGCTTTCCTCTGCAAGTCTGTAACTGTGTGCTTTCAGCTGCTGGCCAAAAGTCCTTGGAAGTTTGGGCCTATTTGGGCTCCTTGCTGTGTAAGTTTTGCTTTCTGGCCGTGAGGGCTGGACACTCGCACCAGACTCTCACAGTAAATTTGTCTGTGTCTGATACATACCTGCCTGTGTTTATGCCAGAGTTGCTTCCTATAAATCAGCCCTTCTCTCTGTTGGTGCTTTTGGAAAGCTTGGCTCTGCTGTTGGCTCCTTGTTTTCAAACCACGCAGTCGCTCTTTTCCGTGTTCTCCGTCGCTCTCTTCCCTGCACGTGTTTGCTCAAAGCTAATCCCTGAGGGGAGCAGGGCCCAGAATGGCAGGGGAGGGTTCTCTGGGATGCTGTGCCGTGCCGTGGGGAATTCCTTTGTGCCAGTATCCTTCATGTCTGAGTTAGGTTGGTGGCTCGTGGGTCACCGTGACAAGCTTGTAGCCTGTCTCTCTTTCTCTTTGCTTGGATTAAAGAGCTTTCCAGTTCATAGTAGTGTTTCTTGTGAAGTCTGAAGTGTGTGACCTTGCCTCATTCCAGCCCATCTATCTTGCTCTTCTGTAGGAATTTTCATGCTGTTCCAGTTCTCTACATTGGCAACAACTTGGTTTGCTATGCCAGACTCACCAATGGAAAATATTCAGGCAGGTTCAGGGCTCTACTGTGAGGGGAGTTGGGAGCTGGGCAAGATCCTAAATCCATCCTAGTCCACAGCCACTTGCTGCTTTCCCTGCCCTGACACTGCCCCCTTTTTTGTGGTTTTTAAACTCATTTCCAGCTCTTTGGAAGCAATCAGCCACTGTGTATTTTCAGGTTAACAGATGAAATCCTGTGTAATGCCTTAAAAAGTGCTACCAGATGAGACCAGGAATCCATCTGGCCTGGTATCCTGCTCACTGGTAACCAGGAGCAGATGCCTGGGGAGGGGAGAACACAAACACAGCAGATCTAATCCAGGGAAATAGTGCTTTATTTTTCTCTCTCCAGCAATTCATGACCTCCCTGAACCAGGTGTTGAATTTAGGAACCTTCACACTTCTCTTCATGATATTCATGATTTTAGGACAATACTTTTTCCATTCCTAGTAGTCTCTTGGCTGAATTGTCCTCTTACATTTGGACTTCCCTTGGCTCTTCTCTTTGTATTTCACGTCATTGCCAGCTCTTCTCCGGCCTCCTTGAGACAGGTACGGCAGGAGGGGTGGCACCGGAGAACGGGAGATGTTCACAGAGGTGCTGGGTGATATTTATGGTGCAGGGACCTCTTTAGAGGTATTTTATCCTATATTATTGTCTTTGTAATGTAATAATCATCTGTAGATACTGTGCTTGTTCATGAGTGATCTTAAAACCATGGGGCCATGGTTTTTGTGGAATACTCTGCTGTAGTCTTGCTTCCCAGGGTTGGCTTGAGTTCAGTCTGTCATGTTTTTTGAAGCTGACGTTAGGGTGGTTGTTCCTGATGTGCTGTGCTGTGAATTGTATCACCCACTCATATCACGAGATTTTACTGCAATTCCTTGGAGTCATGGATCTTATTTACTGATCATCCTGAATTATTCAGAGTAGCAAATGTTGTCATCTTAGTAACTGCACAGCTCAGTGCCGTTGTGCAGAATCCTTTGGTGAGTCCCTTCTACTGCAAAACCAACCAGTGATACGTTCTTTCCCCTTCCTTCCCCCTTTTTACCAGTTATTTACGTACACGAAGGATTTTTCTTTTTATCCTTCAGAGCTTTTCTCTCCAAAGAGTTTTGATGGATCCTGCCATGTAATATTCTTTCTTTTTTCAATGGAGTGTATCAGCTGCCTTTCATGTGCCCTGTCCACTGCAAAAGGAAGAAGGAAACTCCTGAGACACGACTTCATTTTGTACAATATAATTAGCCCTGCAGCAATTTAGGCCAGTCGTTAGGTCGGCTCTGGTTTGTCCAGCGTGGCCGCCTGGGCCAGGGTTGCCCGGACGCCGCTGAATTGTTCTGTGAACACTGGCCAAGGGTTTTTCAGGTAGCAGCTTTAACCAAGGGCACTTCCTCATCCTCCTGTGTGACTTTGCAGGTAAAGTGAGGTCATTGCTGTCACCTCATCATCTTTTGCCACCAAGAGCCTGATTTGTGCGGACCAGCAGGGAGAGAAGAGATGACCAAGCTCAACGCAGCATGTGTAAAACAGAGTTTTAATTTTTGGGAGACGTTATCTGATGATTCATTAACCCCAAAATAGATCATGTGGCTTCTAACCTTTTTTTCTTACTAAAATCTTGTAAATTTATATTTTGTTTCCTTCTTGGACCTTTAGCCTTGCTGTACAGATGGGTTGGCTTTGATTACTTGGTCAGATCGCACCATAGGGGTCACACCAGTATTCCAGCTGCCATCTAAGGTGAGGGCAAGAATTAGTTTAAAGCAGATGTTAAGATGAAATTATTCTCTTTGAGGGTGGTGAGGGCCTGGCACAGGTTGCCCAGAGAAGCTGTGGCTGCCCCTGGATCCCTGAAAGTGTTCCTGGCCAGGCTGGACAGGGCTGTGAGTACCCTGGGATAGTGGGAGGGGGGTGGAATGGGATAGGCTTTAAGATCCATCAAACCCAACCCATTCTGGAATTCTTTGGAGAGGTAAAATCTCAGAATTTTTGTACCTACTTCGTCTCTGTGTTCCACATTAACACCCACACCCAGACCTTTGCTTTTTGCTAGAGGGAGGAGGTATTTGGACTCCTTGTTAAATGGCCCATTTGATTTCTGGTTCATCAGACACTCCCTACCTTTTAAATGATCCCCTTTTTTTTGTCTAGAAATTGGCAAAAGCAGCAATGAAACTCAGTCGGGGTGAGACTACCACCATTTTCTCCTGGCTTTTCCTATGTTCTTCCTGCCTGTTGTATCCGTTTGGAGCAGCCCATCTCCTGCAATGGATAGGTGTCTATTACCTGTCTGAATCTTCTGGTTTGCTTTGCTCGTCTGTAAGCAAAGCTCTTCCGGAGAGCAGCTTAATAGCCTGAAGAGTTGACAGTGATTCCACCCTCAAGATCAGCCTGACAGTTTTTGTGTTGTGCAAGACAATTGAATAGCTTGGATCTCCTACTCCGAGCATTTAAGACAGGAATTGGGGGTATTCACTGGGGAGATGGGAAAACTGCTTTCCTGTCTGCCTCTACTCTCCTGCTCCCTTTTTTTTTTTTTTTTTCCCCTCCTTGTGATTATATTATGACATTCCTTTAGGCTGGGAAAATTGTGGCTGTTTACAAAGATGTGAAGGTTTCTCTGCAGTCCCGATTTTTTTTTCCTGAAGCCATCGTGTTTCTGTAGCTCTGTAAGAGGAGCTGGCCATGTTGTGTGGGGTGCATTAGAGGAGGCCACATCATTTATTAAATATCCTGAGTAGCTGCTGTCCTATATATGTGTTTTAATGTCTGGTGATAAAGCCTGGGGAGTTAATGCAGTTTATGCTGAGGTTAAGAAAACTCTGGAATACCTGCTTCCTATAGAGCTGCTCCTTTTTCCCAGTCCACAAGGAATCGCTGTGCATCAGTGCCAAAGGTAGTTAAATCAAGTTGTAGGAGAAACCTATTTGAACTCTGTGAAACCAACCTGTCTGATGTGTTCCCTGGAGCTATTTATTTTATGCTGGAAAATATGGTCACTTCCATCTTAGCGATTTGCTGCGGAGCTCAGTTCATGATTTAACACCCCCCTCATGCCCTGTGCTGATCCCCCGGTGTGGGCAGCGGGAGAGGGAGGGGATTCTGTCCCTCTGCCCCACTCAGATGAGATCCCACCTGCAGAGCTGCCTCCAGCCCTGGGATCCAACAGCAGAAGGACGGGGAGCTGCTGGAGCAAGTCCAGAGGAGAGCACAGAGATGTTGCAAGGGTTGGAGCCCCTCTGCTCTGGAGCCAGGCTGGGAGAGCTGGGAGCGTTCACCTGGAGAAGAGAAGGATCCAGGGAGAGCTCAGAGCCCCTGCCAGTGCCTAAAGGGGCTCCAGGAGAGCTGGAGAGGGACTCGGGACAAGGGCCGGAGTGCCAGGACAGGGGGGAATGACTTCCCATTGCCAGAGGGCAAGGATAGATGGGATATTGGGAAGAGATTTGTGGCTGAGAGGGTGGTGAGGCCCTGGCACAGGTAACATCTTGTTTGTAGAAATAGCCAAACTCAGTGTTCCTTTGTTCTGCACGTTCATTTCTGAATAACAAGTCAGAGGATGTATTCAGATGCCATCAGGTGTCATCCTTCACATTCATGGAGGGCTCACAACAGGAAAAACTAATGCAGGAAATCTGTCTGCATCAGTCTAGTCTTGCTCTCCAGCAAGGAGGGGTGTATGAATGACCACAGACTCATTGACTTGTTCAGGTTGGAATGGCTTTTAAGATCATGAAGCCCAACCATAAACATTACTTCTCTTAGACAAAATTCTTTGTATGGGTTTTGGAAGAGTAGCAATTTCAAGCCTCTCAGGCTTGCTGGATCTTCCAGCTTTCATTCCTTGTCACTCAAAATTCCTTCCAGATCTGGCTGCTGCTTGTTTGGGTCTATTACAACAAACGAGAGCAAGTTCTCTAAAATACAGCTTTAATATTGGTTATTGATGGTGGCAATTCTGGCAAGTGTAACGGAAGAGTTTGGCTCCTGGCAAGATTCAAAGAAGCTGCTTCATTTTGCAGCAATCCCACCCTGCCCGATCTGGCTGTCCTTAGGTACCTTGTAACTGTCTTCCTTTGTCATGCACAAGGCCAGTTTAGCTTCTGCAGCTTGTTTTTGTTTCGTAGATCTTAAAAGAACAAGTTTCAATGAGCAAATGGAACTTAAGAACCTTTAACGTCTTGTTTTAATGAGGCAGAGGCCACAGGCTTTGTAGTTGTCTCTTTTCAAGTCCGGGTTAGGCTTCAAAGGTCTCGCCTTTAGGAGTTCCGCGCGGACGCGTTCTTGCTGTCGCGTTGTGGCGGGTCACAGCACTCTGGTTTGTGCTGGGGGGAGGGACTGGGGCAGCACGTGCTTCAAGTAACTTCTTAGATGGAAATAAACACTTCCAAAATACCTGCTGTGTGTAGTTCCTCCAGGTAGTGAGGTTCTTGGAAGCGTTCAAAGCTACGCTGGATGGGGCTTGGAGCAACCTGCTCTAGTGGAAGGGTGTCCCTGCCCGTGGCAGGAGGTGGAACAAGGTGGTCTTTAATGTCCATTCCAACCCAAATCAGCCTATGATTTTATGATTCTTCCCCACCCTGAATAATTCTCACTCCCTGGTTGCACTCTCGTTTTTCTAGCCACAGACTACCTGGCTTGCCTTCTGTGCCAGGTTGGATGCTTTTGAGACCCTTGAGTTCTCCAAATGATCATCCTGCTGCTGAGATCAGGCCTGTAGCCTCTTCGGCATCTGATACTGCTTCCCAGCTGTCCTCTGTTTGGAAAGATTTTGACAGGTTTCCTGTTCTGAAGCAGCTCTGTGCAGTGTTGGCAGTGCTGAGGCTTCAGTTTGACTCGTGATAGATGCCACACCAGTGTGGTAAATCATTGCTGGGCTGTGCTTTGCGTCTCTGGGGGAATATCTCTGCTCAGATCCCTGGTATTCCGTGGTTAAGATCCAAAACTGGTATTAGGTTCCAAAACAATTCACAGCCCTTTGTTTTTGTGTGGATTTGCTGGGTACAGTGCTGGTACTTGGTGTTTTCTGTCCCTTCTAAATATTAGGAGTCACTGTGCGTGCCAGAGGGCCTTCGCATGTCCAGATCCATGACTGGGAGTGGGGTGTTTTGGAACCACTTGTTCTGTTCTTTTTGGTGCTTCACCTTTAGGGACACAACTTGTGAGTGAAGACAGGGGTTTGAGGGGAACTTGGCTGCTGTGCCGAAGGCTGTGAGTTTTGGCTGGGGGACCTGGAGGTCTCGGCGTCCTGCCGGCTGGGGACACTGCAGGGACAGGTTTGATAAAAGCAGCGATGTGCAGGGTGACTGTGGGACATTCAGGGAGCCTTCTGTGTCACCATCTGTTTGTGGAGGCAAGAGGGGATGGAGCGTGACTTCCAGATGCCTCTTGGACCGTACACACCCAACATCTAATGCGAGAAACCGTGTGCCCGGTTGGACTTGGTGCGGTCATCTTAGTAATCCTGGCTTTGTCTGCTTGAACTAATGCTCCTCTTTGGGTTTCTGGCACCAAAATAGGTTCTTGAGCATCTCTGAAGGCCTGTAGGGCTGAAGCAGATAGTTCAGAAATTCCCCAGTGGTGTCTTGAAACCAGATTCTTTAACTTATTTTTTCTTACAGAGACATTCTTGCAGTGATTCTGGACGTCAAACCTCACTTGAGTGCTGTGGTCCTTCCATGGGCTCGTGGCTGATACTGATCCTAAGACCTTACACAGCTGAAGAAGCTGAGTCACCCCTGCCTTTTTCACTTGGAAAATTATTAAACATTTGACAAAACTGTTGGCTGAGACACTTTTTGGTAAACCAGGGCTTGTCTTCACAAACTGTTCGATCAGCCTCTGCTAACATTTACAAAAGCTTGGAATAATCCCCGAGTTCTTGTCGGTCTGCTCTTGTGTAGCTGTTAGAACTGTAGTGTGAGGTGTGGTAGAAGAGGAAATGTGCTTGCTAAGGAGGTGTTCTAAAATACATTTGCACTGAAACCCCATCTGTTAAATCCTCTTGTGCTGCTTCTGCTGACTCTGAACGTAGTAGTTTACACGTTCGAGCAAACCAGCCCTAACAGGATCGCGGTGTCCCGGTGCCAGGTTTGTGGGATGCTCGGAGACATCTCCTCTTTGATGGATTGGGATCAGCACCCCCATTAATAGCTTCAAGATCATTTGCAATTAAATGCAGTTGAGTCTTCCATGGGATTTACCCTGGGACTGGTGCTCCACACCAGTATCTGAGCTTCCCATAACTAACAGACTTGCCTGAGGCACAGGTGGCTAAATTTAGTCTTCCAGCGAGCTTGGTATGACCTTGTGGTGCAAGGACTTTTTCTACTTGTATCTCTCTCAACACGTAAATACTGTTTTTGTGCGGTGGACAGAGCTTTGAGGCTCGATGATGCCAAACAGCTTTTTGTGTTTGTCATTGGCTGACGCTCCCGGTGCGGCTGTTGGCAGGAATTAACTCCGGAGCTGAATGCAGTGCAAAAGGTCCACGAGTGATCTACTGGGCCGAAGCCATCCTCACCGGTGGGTATTAAGGCTTGAAAGGAGACAGACGCGTTGTGGTGCGTAGAGCAGATTACTTGGTAATGAACATTTCTAATTGACAGCTACGCTGAAGATTAGGGCTTGAAAGCGGAAGTTGAATCAAAGCAGCTTCATGCAGATGCAATTTCCGAACTGTGGGAAGGGTAATGTTTGCCTTTGAGGTAACGTGAAGCTTATCTGCGCAAAATAGCACTTTACTGCAGCTTCTGGGAGAAGTTTGTAGTGTGTGTGAGACAGTGCACAGAGGTGGCCAGTTCTGGCATCTGCTTCCTTGCGTGGGTTTGCCTCCTTGTGCGAAGTGAGACTTATCCTCCGTGTTCAACTTTAGCAGCTTCTCGTTGAAGCTGCTTCTAATTAAATGCATAATTCATCCTACGAGCATAATGAAGAAGATGCCTTCAATGTGTACTCAGGCTTCTGGAGCTCTTCTGCTATCCTCCAAAAATGCCAGACTCCTCTCAAGTTGGCAGCACGCTGCCAGCTGAATGGGAGAAGTTGCTGGGAAGTCAAACAGGATTTTCAGGTGTCTGCCGTGCTGTTCAGGAGCCCAGCGAGTGGTGTGGTTTCTTTGGCTTGTGAAAGAAACTCTTTGGAGTGGGCAAACCCCTTTTTGTTGGTATGGGCATGGCTGGGAGCTGTGGGGATTCATCTCCCTGGCATTGACTTGGTTGTTGTTGGCACTCTGGTCTCTTGCTTGCTACAGGTAGTACACACTGTTTTCTTTTTTGGAGGGCTGAAATATTAATCTGATTAAGGATTAGGGTCGTTGAGTAACACGCTGAGTGAGTTGCAGTGGGTGAGTGTGTGACTACATCTATTGTGTTGTGCATTTCTGGTCATTGCATCTTCACCAGGGTTGGAAAATTTATGGAGAATGGAAGCACAGTTGGAGGCAGGTGAACAGCTACCTGTCCTGGGGAGTCTGAAATGCCTGAGACTCCTAGGATTGGGAGGATTTCTTTGAAAAGCAAATAACAAACTCCTGGATGTTGTTCTGGGGCTGTGTAGAAGCTGCTGGTTTAGGAGATTGGACAAAAGAAAAAAGTTGGACAAACCCAGGGTCAGCACGTCCATGAAATGAATGCTGGTAGGACTGGGCAGTGTGTCCATGCCAACGTCTCTAATCCAGCGATGGCAGATCTTGGAGCAGGCTGCAGGAGTTTACTGCTCCCTGGATCATCCTTGTTTGTCGTGGACAGAGCTGACACTGTGCTCTCCTGCTATCAATTCCACATTTATGAACTTCCTGCCTTTCCAGAATCCTGGGGCAGCGTGAGGAGGTGGTATTTCTGAAGAGCTCTGGAGGATGCCTCAGGGATTCTTATAGGAGGGGAAATCTCCAGCTGTTTCCAGGATACTGTCCATACCTACAGGTGTCCCACGCTGTGCTGTTCAAAGGAGATGTGCAGTACAGTGCACTGTGGCTTATGAGTAAAAGCATGCCGGGGGGGATAGGTAGAAGTGGAAAGGAGGGAAGTAAAAGTAGAAATTAGGGATGAAGAAGGGAATTGAACATAAAGTTCTTGGTCCCTTTAAAAGGGAAAAATTCTTGAAATTCCATCTTTTTACGCAGAAAGTGGGAGGAGGTGATCACAATGCCTCTCTTCAGCTTTCCCAGTGTAGGATCCAGCAGGCAGCCAGGCTGGCAATCGGCTGATAGCCCAGAACAGGGCAGGGACAGCCTAGAGTGAAGTAGCACGTGTTAATGTCCCACTCTGTGTCACACTAATTGCATGCAGTGTGTGTGTGTGTGTGTATACATAAGGATGATCCCGATGTGTCCCTGGGGCTGTTGTGTTTGTGTTCACGTCATGGCTGACCAACTGTGGGCTGCTTTTTTAGCTTCCTGCTCTGTGCCTGCTAAAAATCTAGTTTTAATCAGGCATTGATCTATTAAACCAGTAATTTTAAGCATGGATGAGGAGCTGTTAATGTAGTTGCATACCTAAACGTGAAACCTGGTGTTTCAATGCTTTCCCTGGGACTGAAACATCCTATTGTGGAATGTTCACAGCTTGAAGGCTTTTTTGTTACCTCCACAGAGGTGCCTGCTGTGCCCGAAACGGGATGTTTTGTCCTGCCTTTCCCATATACTGCTGGTCAAACCTGTTCCTGAACTGCCCTAAGTTTCTAACCTGGCACAGAGCTCTCCAGCTATTGTTGGATTGGTTTTCTCCTGTTGCTGTAAAGACTTAGACCTGCTCAGCAATGGGTCTGATAAGGGGAGAAACCACCAGGAATTCCTTCTGGGGCTTCCTGCAGCTCTTTGGTTGCTCCATGCTATGGAGAGCACGTGTGGGTTTTCCTTCAGAGATGCTGTTTCATCCTGGTGTCAGTTCTAGACTGCAAGCATCTTCCCAGCTTTTGGGGCACATGTGGATTGTTGTGGGGTTCACATGTGGACGAGGAGAACCAGGAGGGAGAACAAGAAGCAGCAAAAAACTTGAGGTCTCCTAAAACTCTTGAGGAGCAGCAGAGGCCCTGAGGAATGTAGACTACTCAGCTTAACTTACTGTCACTCCCTCTTTTTAGAGAGCCATGGTGTCACCTGAGCATGCGATGAGCTTTCTGAATCTCTGGGGTAGGGAAAAAGGATCTTAAATATCTATATTTGGGTTACTGGCTTGTGCTTAGATCTGAGGAGGGGTATGAGCTGTGCCGGCTGTTTGAAAGAGTATTAAATCAAGAGTCTGTTAATGACTGAGTAAACCTGTGTAGTGGAGGGGGGAATGTGGAACAGATCATCCTTGCTGCACAGGCTGGGAGCAGCAAGTGCTTCAAACAGCTCCATTATCCTTTCTTCAAGAGCATGTGAAGAACTGAAGCAGCTCATCTTCAGATGTGAATCAAAAGGATCTTGCAAGAAAACTCCTTAGATTATATGGGATTGCTTTTTTATTTTTCTTTGGAAGTATTACTGCATGATGGTCCGGGTTGGGATTGACACCCGGAGTGTGAACTCGGCCGTGTCTAAGACAGCAAATGCCATTTAGCACGACTTTAAAGTTAACTTAGGAGGACTTTATCACTCTTCCCAGGGACAGTGGGAGTGGGAACATTTCTTGTGCAGATGCTAGAAGGATATTAACTGTGTGACTCATGTAACCTGTAAAGGGATCCCTGGAAAAGAAGAAAATAATAATACAAAATATGAGCAAAGTGCACCGTGATAATGCTAAAAAGGGAGTGTGTGAGCCACGTGCTGTGCATTTCAGAGGGGAGTATAAGAATAGTGAGTGCTGTTTAAAGGCACTTTGGGCAGATCATGATCAGAGTGTTCCTCAAAGCCTTTTTCCAAACGATAGTCAGAGTTCAAAATTCCGCTTCTAAATATTTTTCGTAACTCAGTGTTTAGTGAAGGTGGATGCTCTGTTTCGGCCCTTCTCCCTGAACTCAGGGTGCCTGAACACTTCTCCCTGAACTTACTGGGTGCTGTGTCGTGGGTACCCTCTGCTCTTGCTGCAGGGGAAGCCAAAAAGGAAAAAACTCTCTTTGTTTGCCGTAAAAAAGAGTAAAAAGCAGATGTTTCACATTAAGATATGTGCTTCTTTTTCCCTGAGCCACACGTTCTTTCTTCCAGGCTACTGTTCCTTGCACAGTATCTGCAGCTGCTGCAGGGGAAAAGGTTAAATCATCTCAAAGCGAAAAGTAAAATACTCCTTGGGTGGGCTTTCCCTGTTTGAGTTTCAGGCTCTGGAAGCTGTACCAGACAGGTCAGGGTTTGGAAGCAGAGGCTCACGTTGAAAGGATAAAATAGAGTTCTCGTCATGAGCGTCCTCAGCGGAGCCCTCACATCTCTGTGCTGCCAGGCTGAGGTGTCGCTGAACAACATCATGTGGAGTGATTGCTGCTGGAAGCACGTAATGCAGCTCCGTGCTGGGAATACCTCAGGTATAGTCAGGGAAAATGTACAGTGAAGTTTAATTTAAAATAAGCAGGACTCTGTTCCTGATGAGTCAAAAGCTTTAAAGAACCTCATTCCATGATATTCCTGTGTTGCAAGTAGACTCTACCTGAACTTGCCTTCATGTTTTCTCTAAATTTTGTATTCTTGTGTTATTTGAGGCACTGTTCTGTTCCCTTTCATCACAACGATGGTTGGCATCAGTTTTGAAGCCTTCAATATTTTGCTGTTAACAAAGTGTAGGCTCCTGTTATGCATTAGGGGTACATAATACTGGGATTATCAAACCTTCACATGCTGGGATTGCACTGGGCAGAGCACTAGGTACCTCCAAAAAAATATTTGCTGTTTTCCTTTTGTAAAGACAGAATTGAGATCTAGACCTTCTTGCGGCATTGTCTTGCTCCGTTGGAAGTGTGTGGGCTACTCATGAGTTAAGGGAATTGGGAGAAAGATGTCAAATGAGTTTTGTAAGCTGCGGGTTTGTGTGATTTTATTTTTTTACCTTTATGAGCTGATAGAGACTGTTCTGAGCAGTGCCTAAGTACAGTGCGGGGTAAAGGCTGCCTCTTTTTTTCTCCAGCTGAGCAGAATGAATGTAGATGTTGGCTTTGGGGTGTATTCGGGGAGGAATTTGCAAATTACTGCATCCAAGCAGGAGCTTTGCTTCAAGTGCAGCCGTGAAGGCATTCATCTTTCTGTCCAGCTCTTCCTCAGGCATTGAATGTGTTTGGTTTCGGCAAAAAGACAGCAAAATCTACTCAACAAGGTATGACTTTAGCCCTTTTGACCCTGCTACTTTCCGTGTTTTGAGGGCAGACAGCCTTAATGTGTCATTAAATCGGATCATCAAATCCAACTCCTGGCCCTGCACAGGACACCCCAACAATCCCACCCTATGCCTGGGAGCGTTGTCCAAACACTCCTTGAGCTGTGGCAGCCTTGAGGCCTCGACCGTTCCCTGGGGAGCCTGTTCAGTGCCCCAGCACCCTCTGGGAGAAGAGCCTTTTCCTAACATCCAACTTAACCCTCCCCTGACACAGTTTCAGCTTCACATGTTTGAAGGTTTATGCCAAAGCTGCCTGGCAGAGTTGAAGCGTCCTGAAGAGGCTTTACCTCACACCAGAAATGGTTTGCAGGGACCTTATATTTTTCCGTGTGGGTGTGGAATGCTTTGGTTGAAAGTCTGCTCATGTGAACCTCCACTGATCCAGGACTGATGGGTTGCTTTAGAGATAAGTCACTCATTTCTGGAGAATTACACATCCTGTTTCCAGAGAATTACACATCCTAGGCACTGCTAAGCCAAGTTCTCATTGTCTGAGCTCATCACAAGTGCTGGAGCATCATGTTGGCTCTTGAAGTTACATTCCATCTTGGTGGGAGCCATTGTACCTTTTCTGCTGTGCTGGGTGGTGTGAACACTTTGGAGAAGTTCAGTGTCCATTAGGATGGAATTTTCATATTGTTCTTGCGCTTTAATTTGGGAAGAGTACAAACACCTCGAGCCTAAAGAAGAGAAGCTTTTTTAAAGCGTTACCCAGAGTTTTGTGCTGCTAACGTAATAAAATAATAATGAGGTGAAGTACAAAAGATCCAAAAACTGTCTGTGTACCAGCTTCCCGAGAGACCTGCAGAGGAGTGGATTTGTAGCGTCACCTTCCCTGCTGTGGCAGAAGCCACGTCCTCCTCAGGGAGCCAAAAAGTGGCTGTGCTGTACCCCCACCTCGGAAGCGCTGCGCCACGGAAGTCACAGCTCCTGCTTCAGGCTGGCACACATTTCCCCGGCCCCTGCAGGAGATGAAAGACCTGGTTGTGTACTCTAGGTTGCAAATACCAGCTTTTCACACGATGCCTTCGAGGCCATTTGTTTTTACTCTGAAACTGAAACAAGCTTCTCATCTTCTCCTTGCTTTGAAAAGTAATGGGGAAAACATCTGGCAAGGCTTAAAGCTTCTGGTGATGCTTTGTTCTCTCACATTGACAGCTCAGAGGTTTAGGGGCTCTGCGGGGCTTCTCCAGCCAGTATAATGGTGTTTCTGTGAGTCTGTGATACTCAGATAACGGTTTAGGTTGGAAGGGACCTCAAAGCTCATCTCGTTCTGACCCCGGCCACGGGCAGGGACGCCTTCCACTAGGCCAGAGCCCTGTCCAGGGTTGGAGAATTCACAGTCTCTCTGCTCCAGTGCCTCAGCTCCCTTACAAGAGTAAAGAACTTCTTCCTAAAGTGTCCTTTGAGGGCCAACCAATATGCTGCTTGCTGGCCGTGTGCTGGGAAGAGACGGCTTTGCAGTGGTTCTGTCGCCTGATGCAGAGGGGTTTGTCCTGAATACAGGTGTGTGGGACCTGTGCCCTGCTCCACACCCCGTGAATGCTTCATGTCCTCCTGCCTTTGGCACTCTGGAAAATAAGTGACTCTACTTGTTGAAGTGCCTGGTACAGAGCAGAGCATCCTCCGGGAAGGATCCTGCGTGACTGCTGCATGGTCGCACGGTGTCAAGGCCTGTTGAGCTGCTGGTGTGTGTCTCCAGGCCTAAGGCCTTGCTGGAGCCATTCATGCCAGGACATGTCACAGGAAATGGGCTCAGTGTCTGGAGGTGCTAATTAAGCGCAAAAAGAGTTAATTATTTGTCAAGAGCTGGAAGAGGTCCCGCTTGCTATTCATAGTTCTATCCTTCCTCTTTCGTTGTCATTCTTCATTCTGCTTTGTGTGGATGTGGTCCCTGGATTCTCCATAACGTCAGGCTTTGGGCAGTGAGGCTGGATGGAAAAGGAGAGGCTGGAGCTCATTACCACGATGATCTGGTGTTCCAGCCGGGCTGTCCACATATTCTCACTTGCTAACCATTGCTTCCTGCTGCTGCCCTTCTGCTCCATGCCATGCTTGCAGCTAAACAAGGTTCCTGCCTTCCCAGCCACGTTAACATGGATGGGATTTCTGGGTACATGGCCAGGGAAAGGATGGAGACCAAGCTCTGTGTTTTGAACCTCGAGTTCACCCGAGATGCTGGAGTCCCGTCTGTGCGAACATGAGAGTCGAGTTTGCTGTAGTTGAAGTCAAAAGCTGTGTTAGATGAGGCCTTGAATGAGGTGGGGATGGATTTTGTCTCTTGGCCTTGCCAGTAGGAAGTGGCAGAGCCTGGCCAGCACGGGAGTTTTCCCACGTTACACTTTGATCCTCTGTAACGTGATGGTCGTCTTGTTCTTTGAGCAGAACATGAATAATGCCTAACCCCTGGTTCAAACCTGAAACTTAGGATGGCATGAGATGATTTATTTACCTTTATTCCTAAAGTGAATCATTGTACCATGGAGTGTGTTTTACAGTCTTCTGTTTTGCTTCCTTGTTTGGAGTCACCACTGAACGCTGGGATTGGTGTAAGGAAATCGAGTATGTTTCTGGCCGATTAACCCCATTTGGAATTTTTGTGCACCGCTTTTGGTTTTCTTTCTAAGTTTAAGTGGGGCATATTCCAAGTGGCAAGAGAGCAGAGCTGAAAGGGTGTTCAGCGTTTAAATATGTGGACAGTCATGTTAATGGGATGCTCCAGTTCTTTGTCCAGGAGTGGATGACAAGTGAGTAAATAAAGCTACAATCCCTCTTTTCCTGTGAATAGGTGTTTGTGTTTTCCCTTTCTTGTAGGTCTTGGTTTGGTACAAGTTTGGCTGGTTCTTCCTTGCTGCAGCCTCTGACCCGGTCAAATAGCTTGGAATGACTTCGGTGTCAAGTAGAACAAAAGTTGGCCTTAAATGCTTCACAATAAACTTAATATTGAGGGCTACGTTCAGCTCCCTAATGCCTTTTCATTTGACAGGAATGGGTGTCACTGCTTGTACACCAGAGCGGCGGCGTGTGTTCCTCACGCCGGTGGTTGGCTTCATTCTGGAGCTGGTGCTGGATAATTGTAGAGGAGGATTAATTAATGATAGCTGTTGGGAGCTCATGGGGACTTTTGAAGTCTGCTACAACACCACTGAGCAATCCTCCAGGTTTCTGGTGGACAGGACCCATGAACAACATCAGAAGAGCACAGATGTGACTTGGACTGGACTGAGCACAAGTTCCTGAATGGACAGGGCAGAGGTGAACACCAAATTCCCACGTGCTTCGGTCAAAGTGGTGTCACTCAGCAGCACAGCCACAGTGGCTTTGGTCTGTCTTGCACTTCGTGTTGGAGAAAGCAAAGAAGCTCTCTGGTTTAAGATATTAATGTGGACCTTTACCTTGCTGGAAGGGTTGGAAAAGGAAGGATGAAGTCCTAACTTAGCTTGGAATGCCCACTGGGGAGCCAGTCACTTGTAGCCTGTGTAGTATAGTCTCCCCTGGTGTTTCAGGAGAACCTTGTTTAGGTGACAGTCAGAGCTTCTCAGAACTTAAAGCTGCTTTTTAAAATTTTTGGTTTTGTTAGGGCTATCCATGTGTTTTCTTGCAAAGGACATTACACGCCCAAGTTTTGAGTGCAGAACAGAACAGGCTGTCTCTGGTTGCTCAGGGCAGAGTTACCCAGAAATGGTTTCATTTCGGTCTGACTTCCACACGCCTGTTAAGTGCACTCCCCCTCAGAAACTGCTGTCTGGGCCCTGTACTCTGGAGGGTGTTTTTTGAGGAGAAAAAGTCACAAACAAACCAAAAACCCCCTTGTGCTTCCTTCTGACAAAAGGGCCTGGAGCACAGCAGGAGATGGAGCCAGCCCAGGGATGCTGCATGAAGGGAGTTCAGGTTCGTGAATCTGTTTCCCGAGGTGGGGAAACACCGTTTACCAAAAACCAAACCTCAAATTACTGAAGAGACAGGAACATCTATTTTTAAAGAAAACACTGTCTTCTGAACTGAAGTTCACATTATTTATTGCATGGAAAGCTATGAGTTTGCCCTGACATGGGGTAAGGAAAACGATTTTCCTGTGAGCAGTGGGGTTTGGCTCCGTTTCATCCCCCATACTTGGAAGCTGCCATATCCAGCTGAAACTAAACAATGCCTTTTTTGTTTTTAAGCAGAATACAGCAAGATTGGAAGTCACTGGTGTGAACTGTTGCACGGAGACTTCCTAAAATGTGCTTTTTTCCTTGCCAGGTTCAGTACAGATATGAGTGCCTGGCTGCTCTGCTGCTCCCGTGCCCTGGCACTCGCTGCCCTGTGATTTTGGATAGCAAGCCTAAGAAGTGAGTTACACATCGTGTGGTGAGTATCATGTGCTTCTGATATTCCCGAGTGTCTTAGCTTGGAGCTCAAGTATTCCTTCCTAAAAAACCCAAACTCACCTGTGTTTTGTAAGAGGCACCTCCTCTATGGAAACAGGGAGAGCGGAGGCTGTTCAGCCTGGAGACGGGAAGGTTGCATGGACACCTCACAGCACTTTCCAGGATCTGAGGGGGCTACAGGGAAGCCAGAGACAGACTGTTCATCCAGAATTGTAGTGACAGGACAAGGGGAAATGACTTCAAACTGAAGTTGGGGAAATTTAGGTTAAATACAAGGAAGAAATTGTTCCCTGTGAAGATGGTGAGGCCCTGGCACAGTTTGCCCGGAGAAGCTGTGGTTGCCCCATTCCTGGAAGTGTTCCAGGCCAGGTTGGACAGGGCTTGGAGCACCCTGGGGTAGTGGAAGTTGTCCCTGCCCGTGGCAGCGGGTGGGACAAGCTGAGCTTTAAGGTCCCATCCAGCCCATCCCGTTCTGTGATTCTTTGATTCTCTATATAAGGCAAGACACTAAAACTCCAGTATCTGGATTATCAGTGAAATATCTGCCGAGCCCGCGGAAGGATGCTTAGAGACCCAAATGCAAGTTGTTCAGTTCTTATTCCTTATTTCCATTTTGACTTTTTTTTCCTCTCAGTTTTGTCAGCATTTTTCATCTGAAGTAACTTATCTGAGAACTTCCATCCCTGATTTCCTTTCCCTGGCTTTATTTTTAGAAAGACGCGTGTAGAGCTGAGAAGTAGGTAGCTGCAGCGCTGCTTGTCAGCGGTGAATAGCTCCAACAAGAAAATTAGGCAGGATTAAAGGCAGGGAGAGTCCGGAGTCTTTTGTGGTGAACTGAGAGGAGAGTTGATGTGTTCTGTGTGTAAGGGTTTGTGTGACAGATGAGGGCCAGGTGTCCCATTCTGTAACAGCTGACCTATGGAATGAGCAGAAAACTCAAAACTGAAGTTGTTGGGAAAATTTTCCTCTCCAGAAATCAAAAGGAATAGTATTTGTAGGTGAGAGTGTTGGACTGATTCCAGTGGGGATAGAGCCCTTGATTTCATGTGAATAAACCAGCGAGTGTTCTGGTTTGGTGACCTTAAAGGAGTGCAGGTTCCTTCTCTGGACTTCTGAAAAAGCATTTATATAGTGATAAACTGTTTTTTTCTGTGCAGACTGAGGGATCCTGATTAAGTCATTGGGGTGTTTTGTTTAGGGCCATAATTGTGCAGCACCCTTTGGGAATGTTGTTTCTGTTTTTGTCCAAAGTGATGTGACAAAAAAAATTCTTTTAAAATTGTAATTTCCATTTAGAATTTTCTCTGTAGAAAGTTTCATGAGCTCTTGCCTTTTGGTAATTTCAGCTGAGGGGTTTGGGAGGGTGATGGATGGACCACAGTTTCATCCACTCAGCAGCTGCCAGCCTGGAGGAGAAATCTGGTTCCAATTTTGCTTGATATTGTATCTCAAATTATTTTTGCAGCTTCATTCTCTAAAACCAATTTGTCTATTTTTGGTGACAGTAGTAGGAGTGTCATTAATTGTTGAAAAGTCTTCAGTTCGAGCAATTCAGGCTGGTGCAGTACAGTGCTTTAAAATCTTCTGTGAGCCCAGCAGAGGCTGTGTCATCTGCCTGGGCCTTGTTTAGCATTGTTTTTTTTTTCTCAAAGAGAAGCCCCTGCAGTCTAAAGCTTTGCTGTTGTGATGTTGTGGAGGGTTTCTTCTGGGACTGAAGTCACTGGCTTGTTTTTCTGTATCCTGCATGTGAGGTGTCTGGGATCATGGGAAGTTTTTTTTTTTTTACTCAGATACACCTATTTCCATGAGCTTTGGGTTCGTAGCATGCTTTTTCAGTTGGGTGAAGCTTATTTCCTGTTCCTGCCTCCTTTCAGCCTTTTGTATATTTTAATATAATATTTAAAGAAGTGCTGGTTTTCCCATTCCATGACTTCCACAGGTGCTCCTGTGAGCCAGCACTCTGCCTCATGCCGTTACTTGTCTGTGCATGTCCTCACCTGCATGTTCCCTGCCTCAGGATCCCCAAGGGGCACTGGCCTCACTTCTTCCCAGCTCCAGTGAGACCAGTGCCAGGTGCTTGCCTCCCGCATTTGTGCTGTGGAACCGGGCGTTATCGCTGTGAGTGAGGAGCTGGCTCTTGGCACTGCTGTGGTGACCTCAGTGTGCTTGGTCAGCCGCGTCCAGCTTGAGGAATTTGGCCTCAGGAGCAAATTTTTTTTTTCCCTGGATGGCATAAATGAACAAGAGCAACAGCAGCTGCAGCGTCAAGCCGATGTCCAAAAGCAGGGAGACAGCAGTGAGGGCCGTAGGTGCCTCCTCTGTTCCCTGGTTGCATCCTGGGAGCGGCCCTGGTGATGTGTGGAAGCCAACATTTCTTTCTGTACATGGAGCTTTCTAGTTGTATTAGTCATCCATCAGGCTTCTGGATTATTTAAGTGCTGAAGCTCTCCTCAAGGAACAGCAATATCTATTTGTAGAAAGGTACATCGTGTGAAGTGCAATTCCAGTATATTAGAGCTGCTTGCTGGAGATGTTTTTGGGAATGCTGTCCCTCCTGTTGCGGGGCTTCTGGAGCTGGAGAGCCCCCATCAAAGATCTCAAATCCTGAAGGCTTCTGGTTGGTCCTGGGGACATGAACGGTGATACATTAGAGCTCCTCTCAACTTCTCCCACGAAATCACTCCTCCTGTTCAGCCCAGTGCAGCCTCAACTTGTGGGTGTTGGTCTGCAGACACTGAAAAACCCTGAGAAAAAAAGTGATCTGTAGCATTAAGGGAAAATATTCTTCCATTAGGCATGGGAGAACTCCTGACTCAAATAGTTAAAGACCAAAACCCTTTTTTCTAACTCTTGAACTTGTCCTGACTTGAACTAAGTCTGAAAGCACCTGGAGCTGAACTGGTCCATTTTTGAGCTGTAATTCATCTGTCTGTGCTGTTTGCAGAAAATCTTTAGGACAGTTGCTAGCTACAAAGTTAATTCCAATATAACACGATTATATCCTCATAAACTTAGAGAAAACTCAGATCTTTATGGCTTTTGTAATGCGTGTGAATTCACTTCATTGCATTCTAACCCAAAAATTAAACGTGAGGTTTCGTGTAGTGTTTTGGTATTCACAGACTGGCAAAACACTTGTCCTTGCTTATGCAGTCTGGCTTTTATGTAACTCATTATTTTTGCTCAAATGTTGCAGATAGTCGGTTTCCTCTAGCAACAGCCACCAGATGTTTCACTGAACAAGACTTAATTCTTTAAAATTGACCTGTGAGAAATGTGTGAAGGCGAACAGGGGGGCGGAACAATTGTATGTCAGCATGATTTCCATTTCCTTGCTAAAATCCCACTGCAAGCCTTGCAGTTTGATTCCAGCAACGATGGATCCTGATTTTTGTGGTATGCTGTGAGGCCTTTCCCGTGGTTTTTAGTGTTTCCGTAAATGTGGCGTTGGGAGTGGGGGGATGGGATCAAGCTGTCTCAAAACAATTAATGTTACTTGGGCAATTAACACTGTATGGATTCGTTGTGTTTGATGGATGTACCACCATGGATATGCAGGTGGGAATCCTGCTCTCTGCAGGTCGTCTGTGATCACCTTTGTGCTTTGCTAGACTTGGGCATCATCACCTGTACCTGGCGGCCTTTCAGGGGACGCCAGAAGAGCTGGCTCCTGCAATGGCATCTCCTGTTTCCTGTCTGAAGTGCTCTGGTGTGAGAGGTCCCAGGCTGTGCTGTGCAGCATTTGCACACGTGGCCTGTGGAAGAGGAGAGATCGTCTGCAGACAGGGACTACCCGACCTCGTTCCCGGCCGGCTGGCAGCTGATGTGATCTCTACAGGCACATACGTGGTTGTTGTCATCTTGTCTTCCTCAAGCAGCAGCAGAGGTTTGCGGGGCGGTAAATCACTTCAGAGGGTGCAGGTAATGAAGCCGGGTTCCCTGGGGTCGTCAGACGGGTACTTCACAGATGTGGTCAAGCAATGATCCATCGCAAACAAGGGCTTATTCCATTTAGGTAGGTTGTTTCCTTTTCCATGTGCAGCTTCACCTTGTCCTGAGATGCAGCCTCACAGGGATGAGATGATGGCCAGACTAGCGTGGCTGAGAGTTTATTTTCCATTTTAATGTTGCCTTCAGGTGTGGGGAGGTCTAATTTTTGACATTTCCTGTAGCAGGTGGCAGATGGCCTTCAGTTTCCTTCTCACCGAAACTTTCTTCTCCAGATGCATGGGAATCAGATTTGGGCAGTTTCTGTGACAAAACAATATTCTTCCAGTTCTTGTTCTCTCGCCTATCAATGGAAATGGAAAATGGGTTAAAAAGACCTTTCTGATGTAGATGTCTTAAGCTGGCCATGGTGAAATTGTATTGAGTTTTGCTTTTTCTTGGGATGTGCCGTCTTTGGGGCCATGGAGCTGCTCCTGTGAACAAGAATGGTGGTTGACCTCAAACGAGCTCGGAAGGTCACAGGCTCTAGAAGGGATGAGCTTCCTTGCAGGCCCCTATTCCACGAGCTGCGGGGACAGGAGGCTGTGCAGACCCACCCAGAGCAGGGTGAGTTCAGTCAGGTGGGGGAAACCAGTCCAGCACCACTGAGGATGTCACAGGCCCTGAGATGGTCTTCAGGTCCTTGGCTCCTACACGGAGCATCGCTGTGCGCTTCCCCTGCTCCCAGGATCTTGGCTGGGTGGTGCTTGCCCATCACACCTGCACTCTCATGGCATCAGTTTCTCCTGAAAAATCTGAAATGCCCTTGTACCACCTGCCTGTTTCCATGATCTGACTGAGAAGGCTCAGCTAGAAATAGTCCGAATTTTCTTCCGCATGCAGTGATTCTAAAGGGTATTTTGTGGCCAAGCACAGAGCCATTTTTGGGTTTCAGACCACAAAAGATGATGTTTGAAAAAGTGCCTGAAGTACTGGGCTGTTGTCTAGAGATGCAATCAAGACAAGCTGTCTTGCCTTGTGGAAGAGCTGCCTTGTAGGCAGAAGAATTGGTCTTGTTTTTCCAGCTTTCTCAAGGTCATGTTGTTGGCATGGGAAAGGGAACAGGTGCTGTAATGGAGTAATTCCTCTTGGGAATACAGTTTAAGATAGCACCTAAAGGCGATCTGTGGTTGAGGGAGGCAGGGCTCCAGCAAAGGATCCTTAGAGCTCAGCCTGGATTTAAGTGAAGATTTGGTGGTGAGGGAGGATTTGCACGGGAGGTTGGTGCCTCTCAGAGGACGAAGAGGCTTGGTAGCATCTCTGACTTCTCCCATTGTTTAGGGGCAAGTCCTGCATGGGTCAAACCCCCACTTCTTGTTTTAGGTAATGGTATTAAAACTAATAGGGTGGGAAAAGGTGTTTTGTCCTGCTCAGTGAGGTTGGTGCTTGTAAAACAAGTGCTGAAGCTCAACATGAAGAAATGTGCCAGCTGTGATTACTCCAGGGCTACACAGTGCAGGACAGAGGAATGTTACCATCAGGATATGCCTGATGCTGCCGATCTCTGTGAGTACCTCCGTGGCATCTCCGCTTCGTTTCCAAAGATAAACCTATCTCAGAATTCCAGATGAGTGTGAGAGGTAAAATAAACAGGTTTCTCCTTCAGCTCCAGGGACTTCTGACCATCTCTCCTTGTTCTGTTTCCTTGCAGGGCATTGGCTTCAGTTTCTCCTGTTGCTAATCCAGGGAGTCCATAAAGTGTTTGTTAATCTCTCCGCACTAAACTGTTGCTATATCGCAGTTTTGATTCTTGAGGAAACTTTAGGCATCTCTCTGCAGTGTCACTAATTTCTTAAGTCATTTTAGGATGGGAAATACAGTTTCGTGGAGCCGCACACACTTCCTATAACTTCTGCTGCTGGAGAAAGTGAATTCAAAGATGGCTTAGGAAATGTGGTTTCGGTGTTTGGATAATCCAGTATCTAATAAGGCCCATTATGCTACGAAGCTTTTTCTGTGGACAGGGATGAGCAACTCCACTCCCGTGTGGATTCCTTTGTGTTATGCTTCACAACTGAGCTGCTGCTTCGTTATTTTCCTCGCTAAGGGAGTATGTGTGGATAGGGCTCCTATGACTTTATCATAATAGTGGAGAAATTCAAGGTCTTTGGATTCTTTGTTAAGTGGGATTGATGCCAACTTTGTGTTGTGGTCAGCAGGCTGGAGGGAAGGGATGGCATCCGGAGGCATCTGGAGAGGTGGAACTGTGGGAACCTCATGGAGCTCAACATGGCCGAGTGCAAGGTCGTGGCCCTGGGCCGGTGCCATCCCAAGCACAAGCACAGGCTGGGTGGAGAAGGGATTGAGCACAGCCCTGGCAGCCCCCAAACCCCGGTGCCCAGGCTGATTCCCCAGCGTGGGCAGCAGGGCAGGGGGGGATTCTGCTCCACTCAGGTGAGACCACACCTGCAGAGCTCCTCCAGCCCTGGGGTCCCAGCACAGAAAGGACATGGAGCTATTGGAGCAGGGCATGGAGATGCTGCAAGGGCTGGAGCCCCTCTGCTCTGGAGACAGGTTGGGACATCTGGGGCTGTTCACCTGGAGAAGAGAAGGCTCTGGAGAGACCTCAGAGCCCCTGCCAGTGCCTAAAGGGGCTCCAGGAGAGCTGGAGAGGGACTTGGGACAAGGGCCTGGAGGGACAGGACAAGGGGAAATGGATTCTCATTGCCAGAGGACAGGGTTGGATGGGATATTGGGAAGGAATCCTTTCCTGTGAGGGTGGGGAGGCCCTGGCACAGGTGCCCAGAGAAGCTGTGGCTGCCTCTGGATCCCTGTCAGTGTCCAAGGCCAGGCTGGACACCCTGGGATAGTGGAAAGTGTCCCTGCCCATGACAGGGGGTGGAACAAGATGAGCTTTGAGGTCCTTCCAGCCCAAACCATTCTATGAACATATGAAAGGATTAGAAACTTTTGAAACAGGAGTGTCAACACATGAGTCTAATTCCTCGAGGAATGGAGCAAAATCCTTCTTTTTGTTAACCACAAGCCTTTACTCCTGTCCATACTAAGGGGTATTTATAGTTTCAGTGGTGTATGCTTTGCCTTTCCTTCCTAATGGGTTGCTGGACCACAAGTGGGTGGAAGATTTGTTTGTTTTGGCACACCGTGCCCTTTACATAGGCACGTCTGGAGTTTACAGCAAACAGAGGAGCCAGGCCGTGAACTGTGCAAAGTCCTTAACACGAGGGAAAGGAGAGAAGCAGGAAAAGTTGTCATGTAAAATTACCTCTGCGAAACAGAACCATCTCTTCAGTTTGTTTCCCTGCTGGTTTACAGGCTGCTTCCTTAAGATGACATTGCTCCATCGGATGCACCGTGAGCTTGAGCATTTGTGTCAGTGCTGCCTGTTGCTGCCGCTCACCCTCACCGGATGTGCCGTGGGTCGGGAATCCCCCTGTAGGGCATTGAGCAGCTCCAGTGGAGATGCTCTTCTGGCACAAATCAGAGTGGAAGTAACCACAGCAGCAAGGTGACCCCAGAAAGGGAGCTCAGGTGTTCACTCACTGAAGTGTCTTTGATTGAGCTGTCAGATAAGCGTCAGGTGGTGGGGCGGTGCTGAGATGCACATAAAGGGTTATCAGTGTTATCCATGTTGGTGGCAGAGGCTGACATGAATTAAATCCACTGCTGTGACCTTAACACAGCAGCACTGCTGAATATCTGGCTTAATAAAGAAAATAAATGTGCTGTGGAAGCTGGATATGGCTTTGGAGTTACTGCTTGTGGCTTGAAAAATCATAGCTCATGGAATATCCTGAGCTGGAAGGGACCAACAGGGATCATCGAGTCCAAGCCCTGGCCCTGCACAATCTCAACAATCCCACCCTTTCCCTGAGAGCATTGTCCAAACATTTGTGAGCTGTGGCAGCCTTGGGGCCGTGCCCATTCCCTGGGGAGCCTGGGCAGTGCCCGACACCCTCTGGGGGAAGAGCCTTTTCCTGATACCCAGCCTAACCCATCCCTACCACAGCTCCATGGTATTTTGCTTGGTATGCAGGGATTTTGGGAATTGCAGATGTCCTCGTAGGCATTAATACGCCCTTGTCCATCACCTGGTGCAAAGGCATGTGATGTCTGACCAGCCCCGTTGGTCAGCCTGCGTTCAGAAGAGCCAGGAAGGGATGGTAATGTTTCACCCTGAAGGCTGATCCTTCACAAATTTAAATTTGTCCCTTTACTGTGAGCTTGAGGGGGGAAACTTGATGACCTTGATGATGCCCCTGTGTCAGCTGGGTGGGTACAGGCAGAAGACATCTCCAAAGCTTCTCCAGACTGTCGCTGTGAGAAACCAGATGGTGTTTGTTGGCATCTCTGGTGCTGCATGTGCCACCCAGATGTGTTCTGGTGTGCAGGATGCCTTTACAGGAGTGCCAGTGCAGAGACTCCATCTCTACTGATGCTGCTCCGCTTGGAGCCACGGACCTCATCTTGGAGTCGTTTTAGAAAGAAGCTGCTCCTGTGAGAGCACAGGTAGTGAAAATGACAGGTGTGGGATGGTGCTTCCTAATACACCTGGAAGAAGCTAAAACACTCATCCCGTGTGCGAAGGCTTTTAAGGAGCTGACAACTTGAAATACGAGGCAAAAAAAACCCAGAAAACCAACCAACAGCACAAATCTTCAAATACTATGATTTTTTTTTAAGCCATGTGGCTGCTCTTGGAGTGTTGGTGGCTTCTACTTGGCTTCCCCCTGCGGGCGGGTGCCACGGGCCATTTCCTTGCCAGATTGAGGAAGGAACTCAGCACAAACATTTACTTTCTGTGAACAAACGCAACTGTCTGGCTGTGTATCTTGGGATTATGGTGCCTAATTGCCCTGCTGGGGAAGTGCAGATTTTTATGGAGCTGATGGTGTTTGTGTGGGTGTAGCCAGCAGCACAGAATGAAACCGGTAACCAAGACTGGACCTTGCACTGGGGAGGAGGTGGCTCAGCTGCCAGCAAATGAGTGACCTTTGCTTCATTTAGAAATGAATGAAGAAAAGTAAAATAAATGAAATTTTAAAAGGCAAGAGACAGGATCTAAACATCTTCTGGCCCACCTGCAAGGGGGCTGTGCTTCTCCAGCGGGTATTTTGCTTGGTCTGGATGTAATTCCTGACACCTTTCAATGGCATACATAATCCAAATTCTTCTGACAGCCAAACTGCTTCATCAGGATACACAGCTGCGAGATCTGGGAGAATTTAGGGAGCCCTGCATCTCAGAGAGGAAGGCAGAGGTGGCTCTTTATGTGCTGTGAGGGTGCTGCCCTGTGGGATAGGTGGTTATTGGGGTAGGACATCTGCTTTTGGGGCTGCAGTGTTGATCTCATGGAGTTTTTATAATTCCCTAACAGGAAGATAAATTGCTGCGGATAAATTTCAGGCTTTGAGCGTAAAAGTGCCTTAAATATCAAACTCTGGCAGTTTTTAATGGACATGATCTATCCCAGTAAAAACCTTTCCCTCCCTAAACTGAGCTGGCTGGGAATCAGGGTGCTGGCAACAGCTTTGGGTTGCTTAGGCTGAAGCACTGTTTTTATTAAGCCCAAATGAGAAGGATTTATTACTCAGGGGTCATAGTTCTTACCTTTCCAACTCCCTTGTGCTCTAACTGTCGTAAGCAGGTGAGTGGTCAGTCACCTCTGTCTGACAGCAGTTCGCCTCCGAAAAAGCAGCCCATTAAAGGCTGGGGCAGATTTCTCTCCCTATGTAGGTCTCAGGTACACAGTTTCCTCTTTGAGACACGGTTTAGTTGCAAACAAAATATGGAGGTGATGTCAGTTGAATTGCTGCCAAATGTCTCATTACATGAGGTGACAGTGTGGTCTGATCCTCTCCCCATGACTGCCGGAAAAGGCAGTATCTTCATGTAAGGAGAAGGCGAAGTTAAGGCATTGAAAGGAAAAGACACGTACGTTAAATCACGAACTATCAGGTTTTCTTTTGTTTCCCCTTAATGCACTCCATCTCTGTCCTATTGGCATCACCCAATTTTTTTAAGAGGTGCTGCTGTTCCAGCTCACCATCTCTTACATCACGGTGTTTCCAGTTTATTACCCAGCTCTTACAAGGAGTTTCTAGTGATGAGCAACCTCGAGTGAAGTCTATTGGGCAATGTCGAGAGTCTGAGGGATGGAGTGACGCAGACTTGGCAGAATTCTCCTCTTCCCCGTTTGCTGTGGGGCGTTCAGGCTTTGCTTGCCAGGCCAGGTCTGTTCAGCTGCACAGAGTGTACTTGAGACTTCTACTCACCTCCACTGTTCTTGAGCATGTTCCCTTCTTATCTTTTCATCCTCTCTTCGTCCAAGGCCATGTGGTGGTGAGGAACAGCTGCTTGGGTTACTGTGCGGTCATACTTGAAATCACAGAAGGACACGGATGTGCAGTCTCTTACAGCCACGTGAGCTTTGGCTGGTGGCTGCTGCTCATACCTGCAGGACACGCTTGAGCCAGGCTGAATCTTGCCCAGTTCGTGGTGCATTTTGCAGTCGGTGCCTAAATCCTCTCAGTGAATTACGTACTTGCACGAAAATCCCCTTCTGAAGGCACCTACTTTTGGTGCACCTTCATAACTTCACTGCTGGTGCGTGGAAGTGGAATTCTCCCCAGGGCTTTGCTGCTCTGTGGCGGACGCATGGACACTGAGAGAGCCCTTACACCCGTGTTTACAGCTCCGTGCTGTTCTCCTGTCACCTGAGGCATCAGAAGCAAATGCTGAGCACCAGATTGCTGGCTG
This sequence comes from Dasyornis broadbenti, assembly GCA_013397935.1. Lineage (NCBI taxonomy): Eukaryota > Metazoa > Chordata > Aves > Passeriformes > Dasyornithidae > Dasyornis > Dasyornis broadbenti. The sequence goes on from VZRN01003943.1 coordinate 462,467, forward strand.
ATCCTGAATCTGACCAGTGGTGCCAGAAGCTCATTTTAGGAGCTGATGTGAGACTTAGCAGAGGTCATTTGGAGCTGAGGCAGCAAAGAAACCGTTCTGCTTGTTTGTCCTCAGCTTTTTGAGGTGCTCTGGGTATCGATGGGACAGAGACATGACAGCCTGTTCCCATCAGGTCGCCACAAGCCAAGCCTGGGGACCTGGAGCTTTCTCAGGTTGGGATACAAAGAGCCTGCATGTGAATCCCACCTCACTGCTGTTGCGTTCTTCCACAGGGGACACACGTACCTGCTGGGTGCTGGAGTCACCTTGGAACACAGCCGAAAGCCTCTCAGCACCTCAGGGCTCCCTGTTATCCCAAACTGGGTTCCAGTAGCACAGCTTCTACCCACCCTTGCCATCGAGGTGTCCTCCGTTTCCTTTGACCCATCTCCTCAACTTTCCAAGGACTTTCCTTCTAATGAGAGGCTTTTCCCGATGCCCCCCACACTGTGAAGGCTGCCTTGGCTCTGAGCTTGATACTTGCATTCCTTTCTGAAGGCAGAAAGAAAGCGCTTCATGGTTTGGATACTCCCAAGGTTTGGGGGGCGGTGGCGGGTTCGTGTTTAGCTGCCAAGTTCACCAGTCTTGTCAGGCTGCCTGAGCCTGCCTGCAATTCATCCTCTGGGCTGCTTTTCCTTGCCAGGCAGAGCGCAGATAAAACAGCCGTAGATGACTGAGGTGCATCTGTGTTAAATTAGGCTGTAAATCTCTAAAAGTGGTGTTGGTGCCAGTGATCCAAGGCTGCAGCAGAGTCCAAGCTCCCGAGGTGGTCTTGTTGAGGTCTTTGATACCATTAACTGTAAACTACACCCATCAACCACCATGGATGCACCTGAACCCGTGTGCCATGGGTTATTCCTTGACGATGGATGCACATGGCTGTCTAGAAGTCATCTTTGCCCCTCTCTTCCTCAAATCCATTGCCTGGAAGGAAGGGGATGGTACAGGGACATCTGCACCTCTCTTTTTGCTGTTAAACAACCTTTATTGTATTTTAAGAGGAAAAACACCCTACAGGTTTATGATGCCTGGATATCACAGAAGAGAACTTTTGCGGGGTCTAAAGTAGACCTTTTGCTGCTGGCAGGTTTTCCCCATTTCCTCTGTAGAATGCCCATAAATACCTGTTTCTGCTGGAACCTGACCGTACATGGCCTTACACAGCCTGTTTTGCGGGCAGAGATGGTATCCCGACCACCAGGCTCTTTGGGCAGCCTGTCAAAGGTTGGACGTGGTGATCTTGGAAGCCTTTTCTGAGCTCAGTGATTCTAAACACTGGGCTGTAGAGCTGGAGTCAGTTGCTGCACTGTCAGGAGGCAGATCCCAAAAACGCTGTCGGGGTGAGGGTGCCCTCCAGGCAGGGGCTGCGGGATGCAGGGGATGCAGCCCTGGGGCTGGCGGGGTGTGTGGGCTGAGCACCTGCATGGGCCGCGGGAATGTGCTGCTCACAGCCGGGCTTTGGCACTCGGACGGGATTTCTGCAGAGCGATGCGAGTCTGACGTCTGCTCGAGCCCCAGAAGATGCAGGGCAGCTGACCTGGCAGTTGCACTTCAGTTTTTCCTCTGCCCAGCCTTAAAAAAAACCCCAAAAACATGCAGAGCTCAGGGTTCATGAGGGGATTTTTTCATTTTATTTCAGCGTTCAGCTGTTCCTTTAGCTGTTCCAGCATAATCCATCTCTTCATAAACAGCACTAACCCTCCTTTTCTGACAGATTATGGTCTCTAGTCCTTTCTGCATCTATAGGAATGTGCATCCATGGCTGCTGGCACACGTTGGCTGTGACTCAGTCAGGGGAGGGAAGTCGATGAATTGATCTCACATCACACAAACCACTTCCCTGAAAAATGTTCTATGCTTTGTTTTGACTCTGCTCGTGTGGAAGAAGTAAATTACCAACTAAATTAGTTTTTCCCTTCCTAACATTCCTGGCTTTCGTGCTGAGCTTCTGTAGAGGGGATTGGGAGCAAAGTTCAGGAATGAACTTAGAGAACGGGTGCTTGGATCACTCTCAGTGAAACAATCAACTGAGATCACTTGGAAAAGTAACTTGCCAATGTATTTAGTTGGGGATTATGTAATTAATGTGTCTTAACACATTCACAAGGTCTTCAAGGAAAAAAGCTCTTGGAAGTTCACTTCTCTCAGACGGAAAAAGGCGTGAGTTCGTTTGGGTTCATCCCTGTCTGTAAAAACCGTAATTGGAGGATGCAGACTTGACAGTCCTGGGCATTCACGAGTAATGAATGAGCGCAGTGATCCGCAGTTGTCCATCCTTCTCCCTTCCCAGCAATTTAGACTTAAACACTGTTTGTGTGCCTCCTTATCTTCTGCCTGTGAAGCGCAGAACAAAACTAACTGCACAAGCTGAAGATTAAATTGTTGGGTCAAGTGATTCAACAGAAGCAATTCGTCATGTTTAAAAGGCATCTGCAGCCTCCAACATCGAGAAGAATCTCCCAAGTGAGGGGCATCCGACGTGACGTGCACCTGCTGCTGTAGTCTGCAGCCAGCTTTGTCTGTGCTGTTCCCAGCTGTAAATTGCAACAGAGGATTTTGACCTACTTTTTCAGTTTTTCTGTTGTTTTGCACAACATTGAGGACACTGAAACCAGGTCAGTGTAGTGCTGGTTGGGGAAGCACAGATAAATGCTGGTCTCTGTGTGGAAGTGCTGCTGGGGTACCGGGATGGAGGGAGTTGGAATACATCCAGTGGAAGATCCTCCAAGTAACCAGAAAGCTCTTGAGTAGGAGATGAAAAGGCAAAGAAAACCCGAAAAGGATATTTCTCATGTCTGAGTGGGGAAAGCATTTAGCCTTCCATCCTCCCCTCCTTGGCTTGGGTAATGGCCAGGCACCAGGGCAGGGCCCTCTTCCAGGTGACACCAAGAGCGTGGATCTGCTGGAGGGCAGGAAGGCTCAGCAGAGGGATCCGGACAGGGTGGATCCATAGGACAAGGCCAGCGGTGTGAGGGTCAGCAGGGCCAAGTACCAGGTCCAGCACTTGGGTCGCAGCAACCCCATGGAACACTCCAGGCTTGGAGCTGAGTGCCTGGGAGGCTGCCTGGCAGGAGAGGACCTGGGGGTGCTGGTCAGCATGAGCCCAGGTACGCCCAGGTGGCCAAAAAACCAGCAGTGTCAGCAATAGTGTGACTGGCAGGAGCTGGGTAAGGATTGTCCCCCTGGACTGGGCACTGCTGAGGCCACACCTGGAATCGTGGGCTCCGTTTTGGACCCTTCAAAGCAAGAAAGACATGGAGGGGCTGAAGGGTGTCCAGAGAAGGGAATGGAGCTTGGGAAGGGGCTGCAGCACCAGGAGTGGCTGAGGGAGCTGGGGAGGCTCAGCCTGGAGAAAAGGAGGCTCGGGGCTACTTTCTGGTGGGGGTCAGGCTTTGCTCCCAGGGGACAGGACACGAGGAAACAGCCTCATGCTGTGCCAGGGGAGGGCTAGTTAAAAGTTCTTCATGGAAAGGGTTGTCAAGGATTGGAACAGGCTGCCCAGGGCCATGGTAGAGTCCCCATCCCTGGAAGTGTTCAAAAGCTGTGCGGGTGTGGCACTTGGGGACATGGTTAGTGGGGTGGCCTTGGCAGTGCTGGGTTCATGGTTGGACTCGATGACCTTAGAGGGCTTCTCCAGCCTTAAGGATTCTGTGATTCTAAGATAGGATATTTGGTAATCTGTTCATTTGTCTCCTCAGGAGCAGGGCAGATCTCAAAACTCTCGTATTTTCTCATTAGTAGAACAGTGACTTTGCCAGAAGTGAGCAACAGGATGGCTGCAGAAGAAAATTTTGTTGTGGCCAGTTGGAAGGACAGAAGCAGGATGAGAAACGCAGCTACAGGAAAGAAGGGAGATAAAGGCGGTGGGATGAGAAGGCTTGAAGGGGCCTGAAGCCAGCGGAGATGCGTGTCCGTGCAGAAGAGAGCAGAGCTGTAAATGAGGGCTTTACTAATTGCGCTTTAATAACGGCAGAGCATTGACGCCTTGGAAGCTGTTAATGCACACAGTGAGGCAGAGCGCACAAAGCCAGCTTGTTCCTCTAAATTTAGGGGTGTAAGCTCATAAAATGGTTTGGCAGATGCTGAGAACGTGAGCGAACACATCGTGTATGTCCTGGTTTCAAAATGTTCCTCCTTCCTCGCAGCCTGGCTGCGGTCCCTTTTCTAGAGGGTGAGCCCTTTGTCCCAGTCTGTGGCAAAGCCAGTGAAGTTTTCTGCTGCTGAAGGCTCTACTTTTTACACAGTGAGGGTGGAAGCTGATGAGCTCATATCTCTCTGTGTGTTTCTAACATGCCAGTTGAGAGCCCTGGAGGATTTTCTACTCTTTGAAGTCATGTGGGAAGTAGCAGATCTTGTCTGGAAAGCGCTCTCCAGATCAGGAGACTTACCAGACATATTACACAGACACGTGGGATGGATGTTGGAAATCCAGAGGGAAGGCACGTGCCTTGTCCTTGAGAAGTTATCTTGGAGCGGCTTTTGTGGTCCTGTGTCTGTGGAGAGCGGGGTGAGATCACCCATCTCAGCAAAAAATGTGGCTTTCTTGGAAGTCTCTTCTTAAAAGATGAAAAAAGGAATTATGGGGCTGAATTTCTGCCTTTTTGGGGTGGTGCTCCATCCACCAGGCTTTTGCAGTTTTACTTGTGGCATGCAGTGACTCCTTCAGGGATCAAAACCTCACACAGACCTGGACCAGGCCTGCTTGCTTCCATCTGAAGAAAGTGGGTTTCATTGCCTGTTTCAGTTTGGACAGATTTCTGAAACTGTGCCACAAACCAAGACTTGGACAAAACTTGGTGCTGTCATGGAAAGGTCTCCAGCGTAACTCAAGGAGGTCAGAGAAGTTTTGAGTTCAAGGGAAGAGAGCTTTTCCTGTAAAGAGGGTGAACAAGGATGGCTTTGGCTGCTTTACACCAACCTCTCTTGGCGTTGGCCTTTCCTACAGCTGCTCTCAGACTGAAGGGCTCTCCTGAGAAGCTGTGGCTGTCAGCAGTGTCTCTGTGCTGTTTATTAAACACTCCTCTGCACTGCGCTGTGGATCTCAACACAAACAGCAGCTGCCTGCCAGGCCTGCCTGGAAGTGTCCCAGGCCAGGTTGGACAGGGCTTGAAGCAACCTGGCCCAGTGGAAGGTGTCCCCGCCCATGGCCAAGGTGAGCTTTAAGGTCCCGTCCAACCCAAAGCATTCCATGATTTAAGGCTATCTAGAAGCGTATCTAGAAGCTGGTTTGTAGCTGTAGAGCTGCAGGTTTATCGATGGAGGTGAGGTCGTGACTTAGGTTTGGGTCTAAGTATTTGGAAGCGTGTAGGATACATTGCAATGTTTTTTTACTTACCTAACTGTGCTGCAGGTAATTTCCTTTCAAGGCTGTGTCTTTCATCAAATAACTGTTCCTGTGTCTCCAACTGTATTGTAGTGAAATCAATCCTGGAATTGGGCTGAGTCACCATTAGGGAAATGTCTTCATCCAGCTCTGTTCAAATGGAAGTAACTTTGAGAAGCAATCTTGCTGAGTGGGTGGAAAGGTAGGAAGGAAAATCATTATAAAAAAGTTTGAATCGTGGCAGGAAGTCATCCTGGTGTTCTGAGCAGCCTTTAAATATTAATGTCTCTGACAGTCTGGTCTTCATTCTTCTGCCGCTTCCCCTCCGAAGCCAAGTGCTGCGCTGGTCCTCGAAGGCCGTATTTGATGCCGTGTTTACTAGTGGTGTTTTTAATAGGCGGTAATGATGGTGGAAGGATTTGTGTGACCTGGTGTGCCAGCAGCTGGGCTCTGCTCCTCGGCTTGGCCGTGATAAAGAGCTTCTCAGAGGCATGGTTCACTCACCCACTGCTGCTCTGAATTCCTGTTTGCAGGAGGCTTTCAGCTGGGAGAGGATGTTTAATGTTTGCAGACTGTCAGGCGTGACCTTTCCATCCTTCTCTCTGGGGAGACCTGATCCAGATGGGGAGCGGGGGCAGGACGGAGCCGTAGGAGCTCATAACTGTTAACATCTTATTTTGTGAGCCAGAAAATGTGTGGTGGGACTCTGTGCCTAATTTGCCTGAGGATAATGGAGTTGCTTGTCCCATCTGAGATGTGCTGAGCAAGGTATGAACTGGGCAGGGTTTGTGCTCTTGCTGGGGATTTCTTTCTGTTTCCATTTCTGAGACTGTAGGTAGTTCTTGGTCGTAAATTATTCAGCCTTGATTAACATAATGACTTTGATCTCCAGAGGAAAAAAATTCTTCTCTGGCTTTGGTGGGATCGAGTGTGTTTTCCAAAGTGTTACTGGTTTTTACTCATAAAATTCCTGTGTTCTGCTCATCTTTCTCAGTGATCCAGCCCTAGGAACACTCCAGCATCGTGGAATCATTTAGGTGGGAAAAGCCCTCTGAGATCATCACCAAGTCCAGCCATTCTCCCAGCACTGCCAAGCCCATCACTAGGCCATGTCCCCAAGTGCCACACCCTTACGTTTTATTACACGGAAGATGATAGCTTTAACTGGAAATAAAACAACATTTGGCTGGAATGTTCTGTGTCTACTTCTCTTGCCTTAGCAGCTATAGGCCAAATAGACAGACTAAATAAAACTTCCCATGCGTCAGTTTTATCTTTCCAAAATTTTATCAGAAATACCTGTGTGAGTAAATCCACCCACTATTAGAAATCATGCTCATGTTTGGTTTGAGTTCAGCAGCGAAACTCCGTAGTTTCACTGATGGTTCTTTTTTACGTTGTTTGTTTTGAAGCCAGTGTCTCCTCCCAGGACAGCCTGGGGTGGGGTCCAGTCGAAGTGATTCTCTGATATCTGATCGAGTCTCGTCGCTGCTCCTGCAGACTGCTTTCACAGGGCAAACACAACCCTGCTGTGTCTGCAGCGAGCAGCTGAGAGTACTTGGGGATGTCTGTGATGAAAAACCAGTTCAGCCAGTTCACCGGTAACGGATGCTTCCCGCTTTTCCATATTCCGTTCTGAGTATTAAATCTGGAATTGATTTGAGGGACAGGTAAAGCTTGGTAATGCTAAATAATTTCTTATACATGAACATCCCCAGCTCTTCTGTGTAGGCCAGAGGTGCTGAATTGCAGCTGGTGTTTCACACTTTGCTTGGGAGCATGCTGGGAGCTTGTCGCTTCCGTTTATGGCCAAACTGGTGGTGTGGCTGTGACGCGGAGGTTCTCAGGTGACCTGGTGATCATCAGACCTCCTGGATGTGCTGCAGCCATGCTGTGTAACATTTTCTGCAGGGATCCACAACTGTGCCAAGGGACAGGAAGAATTCCACTACCTAAGGGGACCTACGGGAAGGCTGAAGAGGGACATGTTGCAAGAGCAACAAGGGACAGGACAAGAGGGCTTTAAGCTGAAAGGAGGTGTTTGGATTGGATATTAGGGGGAAATTGTTCCCTGGGAGGGTGGGGAGGCCCTGGCACAGGGTGCCCAGAGCAGCTGTGGCTGCCCCTGGATCCCTGGAATTGTCCAAGGCCAGGCTGGACGGGGCTTGGAGCAGCCTGGGGCAGGGGAAGGTGTCCCTGTCCATGGCAGGGGGTGGGATGAGGTGAAGTGAGGTGAGGTGAGGTGAGATGAGCTTTAAGGTTCCTTCCAACCAAACCATTCTGGTATTCTATGATTCTGTAAATACTCAAAAACTGGAATTTCCAACTGCTAGCTGCCTGCATTTTCTGGATCCAGCATGGGTGACTTCTGCCTTCTATCCAGATGCCGTAGGTCAAACTAAAAGTCTCCAGAAATGGAAGTGTTCCACAGCTGGAGGGCAGGGAAAGCATACTCAGATTTTAGAAGGGCTCATGCTTTAGAAGGGCTCCTCCCACTGCCATGCCAAGGACCACGTTGCTCCAAGCCCTGTCCAGCCTGGCCTGAGACACTTCCAAGGATGAGACAAGTAGCAGCAGTGGATGGGCAGCACTTACATTTCTTCATGATATCAGGGCTTTTTATCAGAAAACTGTTAAGAAAATGATAAAGTTCTCATATAGCTGTTAAATTCCTCGAGGCCAGGAAAGTTCTGGATCTTGGCCCTGTTTTACCTTCCTCACTCGGTATTTTAAAATAATGCTTTTTATTTCATGTATCTCTTCCCCAGGTAAGAAACCAAAAGCAACCCGCCTTTATTGAGTTCTCAAGAACACAATCGACCCTTTGGTACATTATCAAGATGCATTAGGAAACTGGATCTGGTGCCAAAACAACTCCATGAGTTTCCATGACTCTCTTGAACCCCGACGCAGATACTTTTGGATATAAATTTCTGTTCTAAGGAGAAGAGTGTGTACTCCAACTCCTTTCTGCCAGCTTGCTGGCAGAGATATTTCACTAAGACCATGGACCATCCTAATAGGGATAAGGATGAAAGGCAGCGGACGACAAAAGGAATGCCGGGAAGGAGCGGGCATGGTTCTCGGCCAAGCTCATCGGCGTCTTCCGGCGTTCTTATGGTGGGACCCAACTTCAGAGTGGGCAAGAAGATCGGGTGTGGGAACTTTGGAGAGCTCAGACTAGGTAAGAAGTAAGCGGTTTAGTGGCCTGCATTATGCAAATTAGCGTTTCACCACTGGAATATAATTGCATAAAATCTTACTCTGGCTCGAGAAACGCGTGCGCTTGTCTTGTTTCCCAAGTATCGAGCTGCCTTACCCGAAGCTTCTGACTCAGAAGATGTAACTCTTAGCATGATTTTGATTTGCATAAAGTCAAAGGGAATACACTGCAGAGGCCAAAGATGCAAATTTTGAACAATCCCAACAAATGAAGACTGTTCACAGCGCTGAATGTCTTGCCTAAGGTGAAAAAAAATCTGCTTAACTGTGTGAATCGCTAAATCTTGCTCTCAGTTTTTTGTTTATACGTTAGAACGTCCTATTAAAGAGATGGGTGAGACTCTTTCCCAGCACTCGGACTCAATTCCATGTCCTTCTCTAACCTCACTGCCCTAATTTCAGCCCCGTCACCCTCTCCCTGCTCCGTCCGTGTGCAGGGCTCACTGGCGAGGAGCAGGATGTGCCCAGTGGCCATCTGGCTCCATCAGCCGGCCCGGCAGCCCGAGATTTGTTCATGGTCTGTTGGTCTCCTGACCCCGTCTTGCAGCTGGTTGCCCAAGCAGATGGTTCCACCGATGCGTTGTTTGTTTAGGACGATTTAGGAGCCCAGTGCAGAGCAGCGCACTGGGCTCTTCAGTCATCCTAAACAACGGTCGTGTTTTCAGTGAGGTGGGGGAAGCCGCCAGGGTTGCTTCGCGTAGCTCAAGGGTCGTACCGCTACTGATAGGATCCTTGCAGGTTCCTGCTCAGAATCTGTCACCTTAAGTGAATCTGGGTAATCTCCCACTCGCAGGTTGGGTTACTGCATGGTCGTGTTGTGCTGCTGCTCCGCACTGTGAAGATCAGCCGGCTCGCTTCCGGTGTGCCCCAGTAAATGAGTGTTTTACACTACATCAGAGAAGCCTTACTGATTCAGAGATAACACTCCAAAGGTGGAGCGAAACCAGGACAAGGACAGAAACTCCCACCTTCCTGCACACGAGTGTAAAAGGCAGCTAAAGATAAATTTGGATCCTTACCGTGCCGTAACATGAATTGCTCTGTTGCATTCTCGAAGTCCCCCCAACAACAAACGTCACCATCTCACGATCCCCAGGGAGATGTTGAATTGCTTTGTAATCCGAGCTCTGCTCTGAGGCTCAGCAGCTGTAGTGGATCCCTCTGGGTATACAGCTCTTGAGTTTATTCAGCTGGGGCCCAAATCACAGAATCACAGACTGGCTTGGGTTGAAAGGCACTTTAAAGCTCATTCCATCCCACCCTTGCCATGGACAGGGACACCTTCCACCATCCCAGGCTGCTCCAAGTCCCGTCCAGCCTGGCCTTGGACACTGCCAGGGATCCAGGGGCAGCCTCAGCTTCTCTGGGCACCCTGTGCCAGGACCTCCCACCCTCACAGGGAAGAATTCCTTCCCAAGATCCCATCTAACCCTGCCCTCTGGCAGTGGGAAGCCATTCCCTGTGTCCTGTCCCTCCATCCCTTGTCCCCAGTCCCTCTCCAGCTCTCCTGGAGCCCCTTTAGGCCCTGGCAGGGGCTCTGAGCTCTCCCTGTAGCTTCTCCTCTCCAGATGAACAGCCCCAGCTCTCCCAGCCTGGCTCCAGAGCAGAGGGGCTCCAGCCCTGGAGCAGCTCCATGGCCTCCTCTGGACTCGCTCCAGCAGCTCCATGTCCTGCTGATGTTGGACCCCTGGGCTGGGGCAGCTCTGCACGTGGGGTCTCAGCTGAGGGGGGCACAGGGACAGAATCCTCTCCTCCCCTGCTGCCCACTGGGAGGATGCAGCCCCCATTTCCATGATTCTTTTTCACACTTCCCAAAATGTTAGCGCTATTAGGTTTGTGGCTCTTGTGTAGTTTCATGGCGAGGACTCTACAGAAGAGATTTCCCTTCTGAAAAAGTCACTTTACAGAGAAATTAAGTTTTAAATATGGAAGTGCACCTCCTGCTAATTGAGTGGCTATTTTTTTTTAGAAATACATGTATTGTTAATGCTGGTTCACCAAAAACTTAGGCAATGAGCCACATGTGCTGAAAACAACGATTTGTTGTGAGGTCCTTACAGAAGCTGTCTTACTCTTTTTTTTTTTAATTTCTCTTGCTTATTGCCAGTCACTATCACTTTAAGAGCTCCTGCTTGCTCAAAGAGCAGCTATTTCTCTTTCACAGCCCGTCATAATTATCGCTGGGGGGAAGGAGAAGGAGCAGCTGAAATCTGAGCACACAAGTCTCTGATAACAGTTTTGTCCTGCGAAGATGAACGATGTGCCCTCCGCTTTTTGCCTTTTTTAATGTGGTTTCAGAGCAGTTAAGCACCAATATCACAGGCAGAACAAAGTCACGCACTGATAAGCAAGGGGAAAATAGTCTTTTCCAGTTCCCTGAAGAATTTCTCTTTTTCCGGGTGTTATGTTTTCAGTTTAAACCGCTCTTGTATCAAGGACTGATTGTTCAGGGAGGAGATGGCACTTACCTGTGGAAGCTGTTTGATGTAAATATCCAGCTCGCCGCTCCAGGTTAATCCTTCTTCCTGAAAATACCCGTCACCCAAGGATAGGACTTTTTTTGAGCACATGGGAGCAGCACAGATGAATTCCAGCCCTCGAGGAGCTGAGATGGGCTGAGATGAGCACATAACGCAGCATTTGGTAGGACAGGGGAAATGGCCACAAGTTGTACCAGGAGGGGTTCAGGCTGGGTAACAGGGAAGCATTTCCTCACTGAAGGGTAGCTGAGTATTGGTACAGGTTCCTCAGGGAAGTGTTGGGGTCACCATCCCTGGAAAAGTTCAGAAGAGGAGGAGATGTGCCACTGCACCAAGGCCCATCCAACCTGGTCTTGGACGCTTCCAGGGATCCAGGGGCTGCCACAGCTGCTCTGGGCAGCCTGCGCCAGGGCCTCCCCACCCACACGTATTGGGAAGGAATTCTTCCCTGGGAGGGTGGGCAGGCCCTGGCACAGGGTGCCCAGAGCAGCTGTGGCAGCCCCTGGATCCCTGGAAGCGTCCAAGGCCAGGCTGGACAGGGCTTGGAGCAGCCTGGGGCAGTGGGAGGTGTCCCTGGCCATAGCAGGAATGGGATGGAATGAGCTTTAAGGTCCCTTCCAACCAAACCATTCTGGGATTTTGGTGGGAGCGATGTCCTTGTCCAAGGAGGGGAAGAGGCGGTTTCAGGGAACAAGACACATCTGGAGCTGCCAGTGGGGCTCATTTCTTGTAGGTAGTATGAAGCAGATAATCCAAGTGTATTCAGGTTTCTTTCCCTTCATGTCCTCACGTCTTTTTTCCCCCAGCTGTTGGCTGGAGCCCTGGTCTGTCTCAGCGGGTGGAGGGATTTATCTGCTGCCTGCTTTTCCATGGATTTGCCCTGTGAGCTCTTTCAATGCTTTCTGGTGTCAGAGGGTTCCTGATGAAACTGCAAAACCTCCTTTCTACCTTTAGTTTCCCATCTGAGCAGAATATTATGTCTTTTCTAAAAGATGGAAGAAATAAGTGGAAACCCCCCTGCGCATCAGGGGTTAACACTGGGGCTCAGCTTTCAGCTCTGCTGGCAGAAAACCCTCCCTCTGAGGATATTTAACCTCACACATAACCTGCCCTGTGTTGAAGAGCATCGCCAGGTACCAAAACAGGTTGGAGCTATGATACCTTGTATTTCTGAGGGGCGTTAAAACAATCTGCTTGGAGCGGACTGGGCCTGGGAACACCCAATCCCAAATTTAGAGGCCAGAGGTACCCTGAGTGATACAGCAGGGAAGGCATCAAAAGAAGTTAAATGCAGAAAACACGAAGCTGTTGTAAAGTAAACTAAATTTCCCCAGGTATTTCAGGATTTAAAGATGACTGTGTGTCTTCTGCCATGTTTATAACGTCTTTAATTTTATTGACTCTCCCAGTGCTGTTGTAGCTGTGTGCTGAGGAGGCCATGGCATGTTTTTTAATGCTGCCACATGGGTATGGAAGAGCTGCTCCAGTTCCTGCCTGCTCTGAGTGGTGTCACTCTCTGTCCTGGGCTTTCTCAAGAGCTGGACTGTCCAAGCATCAATATCCATTACAGGAATTGGAAAATAAATGAGTAACAGAGCCGGGCAAAGCTGATGCTGCAAATAAGCCCTGATAACTTCCATCCTGGATTGCTCCTGAATTTTGGAGTTGCTCAGTAGAAGCTTGACTTGTGCTGTGGAAATGATAAGCAGAGGCCAACGCTTCGCTGAATAAATCCGTAGGGAGCTTTTGTGGTGGGGGCTTCCCTCCTCCAAGGGGGCAATGGAGCTGGAGGAGGTCGGGAAGGTGTCAGGATGGTGGGACAGAGCGGGTCCGGGGATTGCCTGAGCCTCCTTCCCCGTGCTGTCTCTTCCAAGAGAGTTTGCTGTCAGGCGTGAGCCGTGGGGAGGTGGAGGGGGAGTGATTGCTCAAGTTCCCTGGCAGAGGAAGCGGAGGACGCTGAGTGCTACGGTAACCGGCAGTGTCAGAGCAGGGAGAGATGCTCTGTGACACAGAGCCGTGCATCGCTGCCTCGGGTCGCTGAGGAGGCCCAGGGCTCGCTTCAAACACCAGACAGGCTCCTGGAGGAAAATTCCCCTCCAGCTGCAGCACACATGGGTCCCAGCTCCAGCTCAGTGCACCGGGAGCTACATGTGAGCTCAGCTGGTTGTGCGCATCCCACACTCCTGCCCTTCGTGCTTCCCAGAGCGTGATCAACCTACTGAAACTCCCTGCACACCCCAGGATGAAATTGTTCGGTGTCCAGCAGACCCAAGACGTTTCCAAAAGCAGTGATGCTCTGACTCTTCGCTCTTTGCTCCCCAGACTTCTTTGGCACGATGTGGGTAATGAAACCTCGTGTCTAGGATACCTCCTGTAACACGTGCGCGGAGCAGAGGTGCTGCCATAAAACACAATTACCTTGTGCTGGGTGGGAGGTGGTATTCGCCTGCCCTGCTGAACTGCTGCAAACTGTTCATTATTTTGATTATTTTGAGGCTTATACTTGGTTAAAGGCAGGAGCTTCGGGGGGAATTGGGAAAACAGCCCTTCAGCATCAGTGTCACTCGTCCTCTTTGTGCCTCGAGCTGCAAGTGTTGAATGTGGAACTAAAAGATTCTTTTTTTCTCCCTTTGCAGGTAAAAATCTCTACACCAATGAATATGTAGCGATCAAACTGGTAAGTAGAAGCTTCAGGTGTCCTTAAATGACTTGTACTTCGTGTTAAAAATTCAGACCAAAAGCAAGTTTCTCACTTTGGGCTCAGTGCTGCTCTCAGCTGGGAACGACTTATTAAAACTAAGAGAAGTTCTTAAAAGCACTAAAAGCAGGGAAAGAACCCATCCTTCCACCTGCTGAAGGTTTTTGATGCACAAGTGGTCTCTGGCTGTCTCAGAGCAGCAAGAGCCTTGGTTCCTCTGCCCAGGTCCCACTGAAGGGCACTGGTAGTGGGTTTGCCACCTCTTCCTGACCCATGGCTCCAGCCTTTCCGTCCAGGACTCCACAGATTCTCCAGCTGTCAGAGTGTTTGGTTAGGAGCGTGCTGCTGGGCAGTCTGCTGGTCCGTGTGTTGGAGTTGAGAGCCAGGAAAGAGGGTGTTCCCATGGTGAAAACTGCCTGGAGGAGCAGAGCACAGCTCGGTGTGGTGCGACGCCGAGAGACTGCAGGCGCAACAGGCAAAACAAGATCCGATTTGGTGAAGGTCGGTCTTTCCTCTGGCTGCCCTGGGTTGCAGATAGTGTCTCGTCATCTGTGGAATCTGGGGGTTGGGGAACTCCCTGACTTGTAGCTCTTCCGCCTTTATGAACTCACAGCCCAGCGGTTTGTGTTTATCTGTAAACTCAGGCTTTCATGAGTCCCTTGGGGTTTCAGATTCGGTGTCTTCACCTGGTGTGCTGCGTTCTCATCCAAACACTCTTTAATCATGATCCAAACCCTGGAATCTGAAGTTAAAATTGGGCTGCTAATTTGATAGTGCAGCAAACCCTCCGGTTTGCCCAGTTGATGCTGTCTGGCAAAATGACAGGGATCACTCTGGTGACAGGAAATCAGGATGGACCTGGTGCATTAGCTGTGATCACGTTTGAGTGCCTCACATTCCATCTCTCTGGCATTCCCCTTGTGATGTGTAGTAGATGGAAAATAATTGCAGCATCGCAGGAGGGACTCGTTTTCACACCTGTTGGCAGAAGATGTTCCCTGAAGTGAATAAATAAATGCCTGCAGAGGAGTTCAGGAACACAGAATCCCAGACTGGTTTGGGTTTCCTGGGAGGGATCTTAAACCCACTGCCGCTGTGGAACACCAAGGATACCTTCCACTATCCCCATCCAGCCTGGCCTTGGACACCTCCAGGGGTCCAGGGACAGTCACAGCTGCTCTGGGAAAACTGTGCTGGGGCCTCACCACCCTCACAGGGAAGAATTTCATCCTAATATCCCATCTAACCCTGCCCTCTGGCAGAGGGAAGCCATTCCCCCTTGTCCTGGCACTCCTTATCCCAAGTCCCTCTCCATCCTTGAAGCCCCTTTAGGCACTGGAAGGGGCTCTAAGTTTCCCAGAGCCTCCTCCAGGCTGAACTCCCCCAGCCCTCCCAGCCTGGCTCCACAAGAGATGCCCTTGATATGGATCCAGTCAGGAAGTAGGACTGTTGCTTTTCAGGCCATAGAAAATGTGCTGTGTACACAGATGAGGTGTTTTATTGAGTCAGTAATGCTTCTAATTCGCTCCCAAAGATAATCCCACAACGTTGTTGCATTGGAAACCATGAGGAAGTCATAATCCAGGTAAAGCACAGCTGTACTGGTCCAAAGGGTGCTTTCCTCTCAAAAAAGTGGCTGCAGTGACACCTCCCAGTAAGCTGAAGCTTTTCCGTATTGCAGGACTCAATGACATTGCCTCTTGGCTGTCTCAATCTGACTTTTTTTTTACCTTTTTTTTACCCCCCCCCTCCCAAATAACTGAGTGTTAAAGCAGTTACTCTGCAACACACTCCAATTTCATTTGCCCTGTTGTGATCTAGGCTTAAAAATCTCAGGTGCTTCTCGTGTGAAGGGCTGGAATTGCCATCTGAGGGACATCCAGGTGTCCACATACCTGCTCCGTTTTGGAGGAGCTTAAGGAGGGAACAGTAAGAGAAATGGGGGTTCTTGGTCTCCTAATCTTAGACAGAATTCCACAGGAATGAGAATTACTCAGCCTCCTCAGCAGCAAATACGCTTCTCTTACATGTTGACTTAACTGCTATTTTCTTTATCCTTCAAATAATTTGTGGATTAGTGGTGGAGTGGCTGCTTTTGCTGGACTTACAGGCAACATTTTCTTTTATCTGCGTTGTTGGACTGAGTCAAAGCCCTGCTCCAAGTCCTTCAAGCTGTGAGATTGTCTTCTGCCACCACAGCCCTGCTGTCTCAGCTATTGCTACCTCCTGTCACAACAGGAGCTGGAAGATGAAGGAATTGTGTGATGGATACCAAGAGCCCATCAGAAAGTGCTGTGAAATTCCATGCTAATGCCTCGTGGTTTCTTTTTGGGACTGAGGCTACGCCTTGGTAAACTGCTGGCAGTGGAGGCTGGTCCCCGTGTTGGCTTGTGTGGTGTCACCATGTGGCTCCTGGTCGTGCTCCTCGGCTGGCTTACTTGCTCAGGGGCATCTGGTTTATTCTTCTGAGGGTTTTCAAAGCTGGACTTTCCTCCCAGGGAGGCGCCAGCCTGGTGCCATCCAGCTGCAGTTGGAGCGTGGGTTCCGGGCCGTTCCCTCTCACGGCAACGATGATGCCGTTGGTTCGAGCTGTGGGTTTTCTCCATGAGGCGATAGCAGTTCGGTTGTTTTTGCTACAAACACAACATCTGCCAGCATCCCTAAGCCCTTGGCCTGCAGGACAACAGTCTGTGCTGGTACGATCCTCTCAGAAGCTGCCACGACTCTGGCGAGTGTCCAGAGCTGCAGCTCCAGCAGCTCCTGATGCAGAAGTGGCCTGGGGCTGCCTCCCCTGATTTCATCACGAGCAGCGTCACATTCTGCTACATCGATCCTTCCCCTTTTCTTGCTTGGATAAATAAACCACTCCCTGAACAGGCCGAGTTCCTGTTGCCCTGAATGCCTGCGCTCTGCAGGTGTCTGTAGGCTCTCCCTCAAGCCACCAGCAACAGTTATGTTAATTTAAATGGGACTTATATAACAAACTTGCTTGTGTGTTGCTTTGTATTTGCCTTTGGTGCAGGTTGAGTTTTGCCTCCAGAATATTTTCCTGCGTTGTTTTCTAAGTAGTTGGTCATACTTATCTTCTGGAGCTTTAAAACATCGAGAATTCAATGACCTTGGAGGCCTTTTCCGACCCCAGTGATTCTGTGATTAAGCTGAGAAGCAATCAGGAGCGTTTGTTCCCCTTGCTGGGAAACGGATGGGATGACTTGAGCTGGTGAGGAACAGCTCAACTGCCAGTCAATTGCCTGGACTCCTGTCCAGAATTCCTGCTCCACAATTAGGAGGAAGTCTTGACCGTGGAGTTCACACCCAGTGTGAACATCAGTCTTACAGCGCAGACCAGAGGGCAGCAAAAATCCAGGCCGGTATTAACTTCCATCTCCAGGCTGCCTGGGCAGTCACTGAACCCGCACCCCTGCCTGTCCCAAGTGCACAGTTTTATTGCAAATGTAATTACTCCAGCCTCTTAATCCTCTCCATATTAACTTTGTATTTTTAGAAGCTCTGTAATCTTGCGCGTTAATGCCTCGATGGGTCGTGGGCATTAAGTCTTGTACGTAAAGCGCGGATGAGTAGCAGTTGACAAATGGGGATGGTTTGGGTGCATTGCAGACTTACCCGTTTTATTTTGTTTGTATTTTGTGGATAAAAATAGAATATTCTTGACTGCTTCAAGATGTTTGACTGACACCTGCCACTAGAAGGGGGAGACTTCTTCCTTTTTCCCAGTTGTCTGGCTGCACTGTGGCGCTCGCTGTGGACAACCGTGGTCTGACCTAAAACACGCTTGTATGACTCAACGTTTTTCAAAAATACAGGCTAGAGACCAACAAAAACCCTGCGGGCAACCACAGTGCCCACAGAGTGAACTTGGAACTTGAGCTTTTGCAACCTTGACTTCCTTGACCTCTGCCAACATCCAGGGTCGTTCTTCAAGGACCAGGAGCTTTGTGGAATGATTCTTGAATTTCACTGCAATGAGTGAGCTCTGTATTCAAATGAGGAGGTTATTTCTCCTCCAGAGAGCAAATCTTACTGCTTTTTGTTCTCTTCTTTAAGAGACACGTAGTGGTGAAGTCTGTTGTTAGACTTTCAGCCTGGGGTGTTTTAATTATGCACAAATCTTCAAGTACAGGATAGAACTTCTTTCAGTCAAACTGATTTTAACCAATTTGTTTATTTCTGTTCTAGGAACCAATTAAATCCCGGGCACCACAGCTTCATTTAGAATACAGATTTTATAAACAACTTGGAAGTGTGGGTGAGTAAACCTACCTTAAGCTTATCGAAAGTTTGGGATTTCTTTATTAAATCAAACATCACCATAGTATTAGCTGTGTAACTGACTTGAACTTAGGGATCTGGGCCAATTCCTTTTGTCCTCACACAAGTTTTGGAAGAGACTCGGTGCGAATGAGGTCATAATGATGACACTGGGTCATTGTGTGGACCTAAACCCTCGAGTCAGTGAGGATTTGCTGATGTGGAAATACCCCCGTAAGTGCGTTTGTGAAACGTAGGAATTATCAGTGGACGGAAAGTTACTTGTGTACGGAAATAGTGGGTGATCGAAAGTGTGAAAACTTAGGAAATTGTTTTCATTTTTACTTGTTAAATCGTAAGCGTGCCCAAAAGCCCCTGGGCGCAGGATCCTCGGTGCAACCCTGGTCTACAGCAAACAGGAGAAAAATAAAACAGGATCAGTCAAAGGTGGAATTTTTGGTACTTTTTTTTCTGTCAGTCTCTGATTTCCCTGATACAGAGCTTGAGTTATGTCTAATAGTGTTTGAATTTTTCTTCCCTGAATTTATAGTTGTTTTTTTTCAAACCTGAAGAGCCTTTCAGTGTGTGCCGTTTCCCATGTCAAGGACTTCCACAGCCTCGTGCAGCCTGTTCCACTGTCCAAGGAAGTCTCTGTGAAGCAACAACCTTCTTTTTTTCCCTCTGTGCCTTGATCATATATTGCCTTTGGGTTTTGACAAGTTTCCTACATTACTGTAATTTTTTTATACTTTGATTTTATTTGTCCGCTTTTCCCTGAATGGACCGAGCTTCCACGTGCAGAGGGTGTCTGAAATACTTTGGTCATAATGCATTAACAAAATCCTAAGTTGAACTCCCTGCTGGAGTTCTGTTGGAGCTTGTGGTTTTTGGGATACCCCAGCCCACGTGTCTTGTGATACATGAATGAATCCCAGGCTGCTCTTTCTACACCACTTGGCTTCCTACCACTCTTTAGAGATGTTATCAAGGAATTATGAAACTGATGAAAATTTGAAGTCATGGCTTTATTTTGGGTAGATTAAGTATTTTTACGGGTTTTCTCCTGTTCCTGATGAATTTAAACTTCCCGTCCTGTTATACATGTTTACCCACTCCAAGCATTCATGGAATCATGGAATGGTTTGGGTTGGATGGGACCTTAAAGCCCATCCAGTGCCACCCCCTGCCATGGCAGGGACACCTTCCCCTGTCCCAGGCTGCTCCAAGCCCTGTCCAGCCTGGCCTTGGGCACTGCCAGGGATCCAGGGGCAGCCACAGCTGCTCTGGGCACCTGTGCCAGGGCCTCCCCACCCTCCCGGGGAAGAATTCCTTCCTAGTCTCTAATCTCCTGTCTCGGAGCTTTGTCAAGGCTCTACTGAGAAGCCTCCTGAGTAACCTGACTCTGTTTCTCTCTCTCTGTGGTCCCACGGGCATCGCACGCCCAGCTCTGATGAGCTTTTGGATGCCATCAGAAGCTCTTGTGCTGTAGTTTTGCTAAAACAACTGGAAATTGGCCAGGACTTGAGTGGAGGATGTGAACTACAGTTCTGGTCTCACCATGAAACCTGGAATCCGAACAAAACAAATTTTGGTGGAGCCAGGAGCGGGGAGCCTTGACTTGGTGCCTGCACCAGGGATTAGGCTAAGGGTGTCAGTCTGGAAAAACAGATCTGAGCAAAGTGTGTGCCCACTTTGGGGAAATAGAGGGGTCTGTTCTCAGGGATGTTGCTAGTGCCCCTTAATGCTCCCCTTAGGGCTCCTTGCTCCAAAACTGCTCGAACAGCCGGGCTCGAACCTCCCGTAGGGATGTCTGGTTACTGGGAGTTGTCATGCACTCGCCAAATGAAGACTAGAAATGTCCAAACCCATGGCGTGCATGACTCAGAGAGAACAACAGTCGTGTTGCACGTGACATTCTGCTCGATAAATTAGCCAACTAATGCTGCCAAATGACGTGGCTGGCTGAAGCTCCCACCGCTAGGCGAAGCAGGGAGAGCAGAGGGAGCCTGGCTGAGGCACCACGGGAGCTGCCTCATCCCCTCAGCAGCGCAGAGGCCGCGCAGAGACTGCATGTGCAGCCAGATGGTCCCAGTGAGCTCTGAGACGTCAAAATTGTCATCACATGCAGCTTTGGGAGAAAAATGGGGTTTTCTTTCCTAATGAGAAGAGTTTTAATGGTGATTTCCTTCTTGGATGTTCAGAATAAACATTTTAAGCGTGTTACTCTTGGGTAGTAGTCAGAGGGAAACTTAGGATGGAAGGGACTGACCTACTTGGCCAGTGCCTAAAGGATATATGTGGGTATCAATCACCTGCTTCACTTGTCATCATCAAAAACTAGTGAAAATAGGCTTTTTTTCCCTTTTTTCTAAGCTATTCAGTCTAGTTTTGCATTTCCCTCGGTGCAGTTGGACAGAGCAGCAAACAGCCCGGTAATTCAGAAGCTAAATCCTGGGATGAGCTCCCATGTGAGATGTTTCCACATGAGCAGAGGATGTGATAGCTGCCTCTTCCTTTAGCAGGGACTCTGTGGCTTCCTGTGCCACGTGCTCCATCAGCTTCCCTGTCCCAAGACTTTCTGACAGGGCACCAAAGTTGCATCTGTTCTCTCCCAGCAGCACCAGTTTCTCGGCCTGTCACGTGGCTCGGATGAGGATCCCCAGTCAGCTTGGATTAGCCAAGGAGCAGACTGGATTTCACGTGTCTCAGACATCTTAAGATGCTTCACGCTAGATTAAGTGAGGGAGCAGGGAGAAGTTTGTCAAAGGGATCTAAACTGTAGTAGTGTGGCTCTTCTTGGTGCTTCTCAGAACAGCTCAATACTGGTGGATGGATCCCGTGGATTCACAGAAAGTCCTGGGTCACGAGTTACCAACTAACGGACGTCTCTGATGTGCTTCTTTGGATATTTGATGCTGTCTCTGATGTTTTAGTGCCTCCCTGTTTTAGGGAAACTAACAGCTCCCCTATAATTCCCTTCCTCTTCTTCTAACTGGAGGAATGTTTGCTCATAGAAGCAGATTTTCATGATTCTTCCTGGAACTTTTCTCCCCCCAGAAGTCGAGCGAGGCCCTGCTTCACAGTGACCATCTGCTGGCTTCTTCTGTCTCGCTGTGGAATTAAATATTTAATAACCTAAAATAGTGTCTGAGTGCTTTACCTTCGCGTGAGCAGCGAAACAGAACAGCAAAGCACGGGCACGGAGTCAGAGACCTGATGGTCAGTCCGTAGGGTGTCTCAGGAATGGACATCTTTCCTTTCGGAAATGTAATTCCTTTAGGTTTTGGGTAGTCTGGGATACGATCCATTTGCTCACCAAGGTAATCGAAGCAGTTTTAACAATCTCTGTGCAAACTGGTTCCATTCCGCTCATCAATCCTCTGATGCCAGTGTTGTGCTGAACTGTTTCGTGATCCTTCCTAAAGCCCACGTGAGCTTGCACCAGCATCCTGACTGGAGTCATCCTGGCCTGGGCTGTCCCCAGGATCTTGCTTTACTGATGGTGGCACAGTCAGTCCTGATGGCAGCACCATGAACATGAACATGAACATGAACATGAGTAGCACCGTCCCAAGTGTGGTAGTTACTCCCCAAAATTAGGCTCTTGCTCTGTGATCTTCCTTGAGGATTGGCCATTCCAGGTGTTCCTCCCCAAGGCTGGTTCCTCGTCTCCTGGGATTCTCCTTGCTCTGAGGCTTTGTACAGCTGTTTGAATCCACTGTTTCCATACCTCGGGGACAAGAGGAGCTCCTCCTCTGACTTGACCAGATGCTTTTGCATCTCCAAGGGCTGCCCGAAGCAGTTCCAGTCTCCAGCGTGTTTCTGGTATTGGATAAGTCACTCGAGCATGCCATGTGTGCTCTGTACTTGAAGTTTGTGGAACAAGCTGAGTTATTTGTCTGTGGTCAAACAGACCCAGCTCCTGGCTCCTGGAATGGTTCCGCTTCCTGGGCAATTACCAAGGGACAGAGCTCTGGCTTTGCATGAACTGTCTCCTGCTCGCTCAGCAGCATCCCAGTGCCCCCCTGCTTAGTTTGGGAGGAAGAAAAGCAACTGCTTTTCCCATGGCTTGCAGGAGTCCCGCAGGAGCTGAGTCCTGCTGGTGGCACACCAAGGTCTCAGTGATTCCATTGGCTCTGTCCTGTGGGCCCTGTTTGCTTGTGGATAGCAGGAATGGTATTCTGGTTTTAAGGCTGATTCCAGATCAGAAGAATCTAATCTTCTCTTCAGGAGCTGCTGGAAGAAGTCCAGAGGAGGCCATGGAGATACTCCAAGGGCTGGAGCCCCTCTGCACTGGAACCAGGCTGGGAGAGCTGGTGGTATCCAGCCTGGAGAAAAGGAGGCTCAGGGAGACCTCAGAGCCCCTTCCAGCGCCTGAAGGGGCTCCAAGAGAGCTGGAGAGGGACTTGTACAAAGGCCTGGAGTGCCAGGACAAGGGGGAATGGCTTTGCGCTGCCAGAGGGCAGGGTTAGATGGGATATTGGGAAGGAATTCTTCCCTGTGAGGGTGGTGAGGCCCTGGCACAGGTGGGCCCTGGAAGTGTCCAAGGCCAGGCTGGATGGTGCTTGGAGCAGCCTGGTCTAGTGGGAGGTGTCCCTGCCCATGGCAGAGGTGGAATGAGACGAGCTTTAAGGTCTCTTCCAGCCCAAACCGTTCTGGGATTTGTTCCTACATTTCAAAGCACCTCTGGCATCTCTCCCTGTTGAGGCCGTATGTAATGCCTTCCCTCTAAGCATCACCTTTGGAAGGTAAAATGGAGCACTGCGTGCTTCCAGGCTTCGTTTGGCTGCATGGAGCTGATGCTCGAGTTTCCACATAGTGACAGCTTCTGCCTGTGCACATCGTGTGCAGAAGTCATGCATTTTTGATTCAGTAGTAGTTTATTTTTATATCAGCTGGCAGATGAGTCACACCTTCCCCCACCCTTTGCAGTCCCACCTTGGCACTTGTGATTCACTGGGACACGTGTTGAGTTCCGTGCCGTGGCTCTGGAGCCAGTGCTCATCCCCAGCACGGGCAGGTGACATTGGCAAGTGGATGTTGGACGTCATGAGCCTCCACGGTGGCGTGGTGGGGAGCAGAAGAGGAGTCTGATATGCTGGAGAATCCCAGGAAACCGAGATCTCTGCTGTCCCCAGCCCACACAGTGGATGAGTCACAGCGTAGGAGCAGAATGTTCTGAATCAGGGAGGGGTATGTCAGTACATATAGAACATTGACGGATTCTGTGGTTTTGTTTTAATTGCTGCTCTGTAAACAAGTTCACCTCTAATGAAGTATGGAGTCGGTGTGTTTACTGTGGGACCTCTCTGTGTTGCACAACTCGCCGGAGCAAAGCAGTCTGTTTGCTTGTCAGGAGGTAGGACCGAGGGAAATGAAGGTGGCATAAATAACCGAGCCTTTGCATAGTGTAGTCAATATTTGCATAGATATTCCTCAGTGTGGCTGAGCTGTCTGCTCTCCATGCTGCCTGTGGAGTTCTCTTGTCGGGATTGGCTGCATTGAGCGCGTTTTTCTGTGTCGCCCTTGCGTTGCCCACACGTACTTTGTACGTATCGGTGTCCTTTATGCAGACATTCTTTCCGTGCTGGTTGCACAATGCTGTCATTCGCGTGGCAATTAGGGGTCATTCTGGTAAAGCTCGTTATAGGATGGATGTAAACAAGTCGCCTTGGTGGAGCTGCCAGCACCACGGTTTCTCAGGGAGGTCGTTGCGCACAGCGCTCTTCCCTAAGGGAGCTGGAGTGACTCGAGGCCATGAGAGGGAGGGTTAGTGCGAGAGGTCCCCACCACTGGTTAATTAAGCAGTGTGAACGTACCCATTAACTGTGGCTACAGTCACTTTAATCTTCAGAATTCCCACTTGTATTTGCCACCTGGATGGAAACATCACCTTGGGAGGGGGCTGAGCCAGGTCAGCCCACAGCAGAGAGCTGATTTGGGGGAGGATGGAGCTGCTGGGTGGGAAGGATCATAAAATCCTAGAGAGGTTTGGGTTGGAAGGGACCTTAAAGCTCGTCTTGTGGCCATATGGTCAGGGACATCGTCCACTAGCCCAGCTTGCTCAGAACGCTGTCCAGCCTGGCCTTCAACACTTCAGGGATTGCCTCTCTGCACCCCAAAGTGGGTTTGGACTGGTGTGGAGCAACGTGTGGCCATCACCTGAGGTATTTTGTGTCCGGATTATTGTGTGGAAAGGTTTGTTCGTATCCGTCGTGCTACAGCGCTCTGGATGAGCACTGCAGCCTCCTCCTTTGAAATACTGGAAATACTTCAGATTGCCAGTGTTCAGTGACCGTAAGTATTTAGTAAGTGACTCATCCGTGCAAGGTGATACAAAGCTGACATCCATTTGCAAGGAAACCAGCTTTGGGATACATCTCACGTCAGTCATTCCCTACCTCAGATCCCTGCAACAGACCCAAAGGTTTTGAGGTGTTTGGTTAATTTTCTACCAGCAAGAAAAAGCTTCTCCATTCTCAAATCCTGCACAGAATCGTGCCCTTGGCCATAGGTGGGAGGTGTTCAACAAAGACATATAGTTTGATTCTCTGGAAAGGGCTTTTTTTTTAAGGCAAAAAGTGGAGACCCTCACGCTGAGCTGCACCTTAAGGAATGGTGGTCAGTGCCTTCACTGTAAGGTCAGAGTAGTCCAAGAAGCTTGAACGTGAGGGATCCTGGACTTCCAAGCTTTTGAGTTGCAGAATGCAATTGTAAAGTGCCCAGTTAGACCCTGCTGCTTTCAGAGCTGGCTTGCTGTTGATCTCCAGAGAATTATGTTTTACTATTTAAAAACACTTGGCTTTTTCTTCACATGGCCATTCCCTTGTTAGGAAGCGCTTCCTGAATGTGCACATTTCAGCATCTCAGCATCAGAAGTTTTAACTTCCTTGGGCTAAATTTAGGTTTTGTCAATTGAAAGCTATCAGATGCTTTTAAAGCAAGGCCATTAATATTTGAATATGAGATGATGGCAGTTTCCTTTTTCTGTTCCCAAAAGTCCTCATGCATCTCGTACTCTTCCAGTATTCGTGGCAGTAATCACAAATCAAACGCCAGCGACTCTGGGCAGCGCGCGGAGGGGAACAGCGGGATGCTGGGAAGCTGGAAAACGCCTTTCCTGCAGACACTTCTCCTTGAAGCCTGACGTGGCCATAAGCCTGTAGGTTGGACTCCTCCAGGTCATCCCAGATGCCTCTCTGGGTTCTCCTCGAAGCCAGCAGTGTCTGCTGAGAGCCGGTTGTGGCTTGTGGGATGCGCTGCTGCTCTGAGGATCCAGCAGGGCTCGAGGAGAGGGACAGACATTTAATCATGAAGGTTCTGTGCTGCTTCTGGTGCTTTCTAGCAAACCCTGAGCTGAAATATCTGCGGCTGGCTATCAGCCCAGGCTGTGCTTGGGAACAGGAGTGCCTCAGCCATCGGAGTGGGCAGGTGAAGACCGCAGAACCACAGGCTGGTTTGGGTTGGGAGGGACCTTAATGCTCGCTCATTCCACCCCCTTCAAAGATCTAATCCCACCCCCCACTGCCATGGGCAGGGCCGCCTTCCGCTATCCCATGTTGCTCCAAGCCCTGTCCAGCCTGGACTTGAACTCCTCCAGGGGTGGGAAGTCCGCACGATACATGATGTTTGAAGATAAACTTTGGAATTTACATTTACATTAAATGAAAAACCCAGTTTGGCAATGAGGGCCAAGATAATTAATAAGGATGTAGGAGCCGGTTGGCTGTTCTAATTGTCACCCTTTCCTACCCCTTCTCTGAACATTCTTCAAGCCGTGGGGATGCTGCACTTGAAAACTAACTGAGGTCTAAAGCTATAAAATCAGTTTTGAGGGGAGCTGCTGTGTCAGGTGTTGAGCACTGCCTTGATCCAAACAAAGTTCATTCCCTTTTGGAAGGCGGGTGCCTGATTTAGTGGGATCCCTTCCAACGCAGCAGAGGCATCCTACACGGACTGGAGGTTTTTAAAGTGAAGGCTGAGCTGTGCCAGGGAGAATTGTTCAGGTTGGAAAAGCCCTCTCAGACTATCAAGTCCAACAATACCCCAGCACTGACAAGGCCGCCATGAACCCGTGTCCCCAAGTGCCACATCCACGTGGCTTTTAAATCCCTCCAGGGACGGTGTTGAGTGACTGCATCACTGCCCTGGGCCAATGGCTTTCTTCCATCCTCGTCCTTGTATTGCAGGTGTGTGGGAAAAGGTAATTAAGCTAGAATTTAAGCTAGAACTTTTTTGGATGGTTTGAAATAACTCTTGTAAAATTGTGTTCTGGTTTTATCCTTCTCCTAAGGTGTTTGCCAGCTGCCGTCATCACTGGAGCAAGAGGTTGTCGTGTTGGATATAAAATCCAACAGTAACGTAGAGATTTGAGTGCAGTCCTTTCCCTTGAGCCCTGGAAATGTGAATTCAGTCTTTCAAAACTTGCCAAAAAACCCAATTTATTATGCTGTGTTTTATTCTTTTGTGTTTGTCAAGAATTGAAGCAATTTCACTTGACTAGTTTAGTTGTTGGAGCTTAAAAACTGCCTGTGAATGGGTGTTTCTGGGTACCTTTCCCAGATTTTGTACGTTTTCCTGCATTCAGCCGTTCCAGCTAGGGCTGATTCTCCTCCCAATCTTTTCTTGTCTGTATGAATACAAATATGAATGTTTCTTTGGTAGCCCCTCTGCAAGTGCTTCTTGCTTTGTGGATGTGAAGAGTTGTTTAATAAAGTGAAGCCGTGATGTCAGGAAGCCAGCTTGTACCACTCAAGGAAGATGAAATGCCACCCCATTCTAATAACACAGCGATCCCGAGATTTGTTTTTCTGCAGTTGAAGTAAAAATCAAATTGTTTGGATTTTTACCAGCAGCAGGAACAAATATGTTCTTCCTTCTGTCCTTCCCGGGTCTGTTTTGCTTCTGTTCCCTTTCCTGTACCTTTTGCTTTTGTAGATTCAAATACTACCAATGTGAAACAAAACACAGCAAGGATTAAATACATCCTGCGTATCCTGAGATGAGCTGGAGTGAGGCTGGAGTCCTGGAGTCCACGTGGAACTCCTTGGAGGTGCCAGTAGCTCTGTCTCCTCACAGCCCATGCACAACTGCTGCACCGTTGTGTGCTGAGTGTCGGCTCTTCTCATGAAAAGCTCGGCTTTCTCTGCCCTCAGCAGGGAGAAGGTGCTGATCCAGTACCTTCCTGTGGCTTCCCCATCCCTGGAAGTGGTCAAGGCCAGGTTGGACATTGGGGCTGGGAGCGGCCTGGGGTAGTGGAAGGTGGCCATGGCAGCTGTGAGGTCCCTTCCAACTTCCGATGTTCTCCCTTGAGTTTTTTCCTCTTGAGTTCAGAGAGTGTTTGAGCTGCACCTTTTCCACATCCAGCAGCAGGGGAAGGGCCTTGCTCTGCCTCTCCTCCTCCTCCTCCTCACCCACTGATGGGCTAAAGGGGAAAGTCCTGCCACAGGAATTCCTGCTGGGCAGTGGTGCCAGAGCATTCAGCATTTGCTTGGAGAAATGATTTATTGCCCAGTCCAAGCAGGGAAAAGATGATGTGAAAAGCTGGCAGCTCACAGCCAAAAGTGTCTGGCAGCAGTTGGAGCAAATGGAACAGGAGGATGTTCGGGGACAGGAGATGTGCCAGGGCCTCTGGACAGGTCTGGCTCCTCTTCACCCTGTTCAGATGAGTAAGAAAGCACTGAAGGTAAATTGTGGCCTCTCAAACCACAGTATCGAAGCTCCAGAGAGCAAGGAAATTGTTCAGGATCTTTACAGGCTGGGAACGCTCATGCGTGGTGACCATCTCTGTGGATCACCATCAGAGCTGCCACAGTGCTGGCCGTCCTCCAGCTCCTCCAAGGCCATTTCTCCATGTGGATATTTCTGTGTGTGCTTGTTGGATCAGATCACTATTTTTAGGTTCTTTCCCTAACCTTATGCCAGTTCAAGATTTGTGAAGCCTTGGAGTGGTTGGCGAGATTGTGGCAGACCTTTTCCACCGCCTCCTCTTCCACCTGCGAGTGAGCTGGTGCTGGAGTCACAAATTGCATTTTCTGCTTGGTTTCCTTCACATCTCAACTACTGTTTCTCAAACAAGAGAAAACATTCTCAGTCACTCAAAATCTCTGTCTTTCCCTAAGCTCTTCCAGGTAAGCTTGAAGGTGAAGGGCTGTATCACAAATCTTTTGCAGCCCTGCTTTGAAGGAGGACGTCTCTGAAAGGCATCCAACCAAATGTATGAGAGACCCTTAGGACAACTTTATTCCCAGTAACAAGCCCAATCGCAACTTTTCTTCCATCTTTCTATTTTTGAAGGCGATTATTCCAAAACCTGAGGGTCAGGATGAGTCTTTTTACTTCCATCTCACAGACATAACCTGTTAACTAACGTGCTCAGGTAGATTTACGTGGGGCATGCTTGAAGAGGTTGAAAGCTGAGATCTTGGCCCAGTCTATGTTGATCACAAATCTTCTCTTTCAGCCAGGATTTTATTCCGATTTGAAAATTAAGAGAAGGGTAGATCCTCATTAGTGTAATCAGCTTAAATGGGTTGACTACTCTAAAGCAATTTGTTTAATTTGTTTGGAACATGTTTAATTTTAGCTATAGATATTCAGCCCTCTCACAGTTGCTATTTATGCTGTTCATCATGTAATTTTGTATTCTGTGATTTGTAAAAATAAACTTTCTGCTCTGAATGAGAATTTTGTGACAATCTACGGCCCATTCATCAGCGCCTCTTGAAAACCACACAGAACTTTCCGTGTGCTGCTGCTGCTGCTGCCGTGTGTCTGCATCCCTTTCAATGAGAAAGAGTTCTTGCTGCCCACACAGAGCGCGGGTTTGCATCAAGCATCAGCCCTTTGCTGGGCCTTGGATTGCTCCCCCCTCCCTCTGTCTTCGGGTGTGGAATCTGGGGTTCCTCAGGAGTGTCTCTCCTCTGCAACAGAGCTCAGTGTCAAAACCTGCATGAAGAGAGGGTCTGAAATTCTTGTGTAATTCTTGACATTGAGGACATCAGCTTTTCTGTTTGGCCATGCCTCATCGAAGGGCAGTGGGCACCAATTCCCCACGGGACCAAACACCATGGGTGGTTCAGAAACTGCAGATACTGATCACAGGCTCTGGATGTCTCCTGTGATTTGCTGTTTTGGCATGTGGCCCTTGCCCTTCCATTGCTGTAGGTGCCACGTGCAGCTTCCCGCGCTTGCTCCCTCGTCCCTCACGGTGTGTATTTTACTCGCTGTTGATGAGGTTTATTTGTAGCCTCTCGCAATGCTCATGCAGAACCTCAGTGCAGGTGCTCTTCCGGAGCAGGTGGGTTCTGCTTCCTGTGCCTTCCATGCGGGGCAGGTGCTGCAAACTCTTGATTTCCCTCAGGCATAGCCTCTGATTGGCATCTTTGCTGACTGCCATTTCATAGCCAGTCCTGGAAATAGCTGTTGGAATGTCTGTGTGCCTGAACTAATGTGGGTTTTTTGGAGTATGTTGAATGTCTGAGGAGCACTGGGGCCGTTCCTGGTGCTGTAAAACGTGGCAGCAAGGTAACGTTACTTGAATCAGCCAGGACACTTGATCTTGTGATGGAAGTTTGCTGCAAGGTGTTGTTCCGGGTATTGGTCCAGCTCAGATGAAGCACTCTGGAAGAGCAGTGCTCCTGCTGAGTGTTCCTGTTCCCATGCTTGTGTTCAAGCTCAAGCCAAGGGTGTTTTGGGTTGATCCACTGGCTGTTGCTCAGCCACAGAGCGTGAGGAAGGATGGGAAAGTCCCTTTTGATGGCTGCCCAGGAGCAGTGAGAGTTTAGCATCCTCAGAAAGCCAAGGCCAGTCTCGGGAGCAGGGGGGAAGCAAAGTCCGAATTTTTGCCTTTGATGTCTGCGTTTGCTCTCGTTCCAGCCGTGATGCTTTAATCTACAAAATGCTTTGCTAGGTTTTTGCTGTGCTCAGCTTGAATTTCTTCCAAGACATCGCTCTGCTGAAATAGCAGAATTTGCCTGTGGATTCCAGTGCAGCAATCAGTCTGTGTTTATTGGGGTGATAAACTTCCTGTGAGAGTGAGGGTGGAGTGGGGCCTTTTCCATGTAGCTGAGCCAAATCGCTCAGCAGCGAGACCAAAGCCGTTAAGCAAATTGAGATGATTTCTGCTTGCAGCAGTCTTTGCTGTAATAAACTCTTTTTCCTCCAAAGGAGAACCTGCACATGTCATGCCTGGATTTTCTTCCCTTAGTGTGTTGCTCTTGTTTAATACCATGAAGAAATTCCTAGTTCTGATGTGATTTCATGCATTAATTGCATTAAACAGATCATGGTTTGTACTTCAGGTGTTCAGTTGTACCTTTGAACCCTCAGGATGAGACTCTGCTCTGCTGGTGGCTTTTCATCCCACAGTCTGTGAATCCAGAGCTGCTCACCTACAGCACGACACCGTGGCTTTGTGTGACCTTTCCAGTCCTCTCCCAGTGCGATTACTCGCCATTAAAAACCTCAACTCCAACTGCCCAGGCCAAAAAGCCCTTTTTCTCCATCCATCTCTTTAGTTAGCGACATCCTTCTTAAGTATTTAGGGATCTGCTGGTGATATTTATGGAGTTCCTGTGGTTCGCTGTGACAATGGACGCGGTGGCACCAGGACACGATGCTGGTCGCTGAAATAGAGCCAAGCAATGTCGTAAATTATGCAGATGGGCTGTGACTGAATCAAATTTTATGCAGACTTTCTCAGGCTGACCCTTTTTATTGTTCAGAATGGCTCTGGAGCTGCCTATACCTCAAGTTTCATGCAGTTTTGTCTGCCAACACACCCTTCAATGCGTACATCAAGTTCATCTTTTGAGCTTTGCCCCTTCCCAAAAAGATGGTGAGTGTTGAGTTGAGTTTGAGTGAGCTGAGGACTCAATTGAGTGAGCTGATGTTACCCTGAGCCCCTCCCAGCTTTATTCCCATAACTAGTGTGGAGCTGAGGATCCTTGGCTTGGGCTGGGAGCTCCGCAGGGCTTGCGAGCGACGCTCCTTGGGATCCGGGACACGGCGGTGCAGCCTGGCTCTGGAAATCACAGAGCTATTACAGCAGCTTTATCCTGGCAAAGGCGGGAGGGGAGTCCTTGACTGCAGAGCTGGCAGCACTGCTGAAAACCCTCAGGGAAAAATCGAACCCTAAATATATGCCTGAAGCCAAGGATGTCTCCTGTATTCTGACATTTAGGATGCTTTTTTTATGTTCTTCGCTAAGGCCTCGCTTTCTCAGAGCTCCCACGGAAAGCAGAGCCTTCCTGAGGGTTTAAGACGAGGATACTCCAAGCTCTTGGTTGTAAGCTCTGAGTGGGTAAAGCTGAAGGAATTGGGATCCCAGAGAGCACTAAAGAGTGTTGCTTCCTTCCCTGCATGAAATCCCCACCTTTTGGGTATTGCTGCAATCTGGCTTCCTGGTTCTTATGCCCAGCAGGAGTTTCATTTTAATTGCAGCGCTTGCTCCTTACCAAGTGAGGCTGTAAATGTTCTCATCTTCCCCTGCTCTGGGAAGAGGATCCTTCACCTTCCCTAAGAGCCTTTCTGCAGTTTTATTCTCCTGCATACCTTAATTAGCAGAGTCCTAATCCTAATTCCTTCCTCAGTTCCACTGTTTGAGACGTGTAGAAATTGTGCTAGAGGTACTCAATGTCTGTCTGTAGAATCTAGAATCTATAATGGGCTCGGGTTTAAACTTTGCATAGAATATTCTGTTATTCTCTTATTCTCTATTGTTCTTCTATTATTCTCTAAAAAGTAGAGGTGCTGATCTTGGTGTTAGAGGTGGTTATGCAGGTGAGTCCTCATCAGACTTTACTGAAAACCCACCGGCTCACCATGAGTCCCTTCAAGAGCCGTTGCAATTATTCCAGCCTTCAGCACTAAGCTGATGGCATTAAATTGCCATTTGTGTTGATTTGGGGATATTTGAAAGCATTTTGGACTGCCTGGATCCTATCCCGTCATTGTTTGGCTTTCTGAATTGCTTCTGCATCAAGCCATCCTGTCTTCGTAGAGGATTTAATGACTGTTACTGCTCCCCAAAGCATGGAGCTCTGTTAGGAGCAGCAGCCTCCCAAAGCCGGGTTGAGTCACTGTTTTACATGGGATGCAAAGCTCTGGTTAGACAGGGAATTCCTGCAGTACTCTGTAACATCCCATTAATGCATCCTGGTGACAAATTCCCTGAGCATGTGAGTTAACGAGATTAAAACCTCCTAGAGTAATCTTTGTCAAGCTGTGTTTTGTTCTCTTGGAGCAGTGCTTGGGAGCACAAGTTCTGGGATATTTAATCTTTGGTAATCCCAGTGCTGCGTTTGTTTCATGGCTGGCAGGCTGCAGAGTTCCGAGTGCCATGGGGTGGATTAACAAGGCTTCCCTAAATCTGGAGCAGGACGTGCGCTTGTTGTGTTGCTGACACCCTCCAGCCTGAAGCGTTTCCCTGCCTGAGCATCTCGCGGAGCCAACACCAAACCATGCGCTTAATTAGTCGAGTATTTTGCTGTACCTGATACTGATCTCTCACGTAAATGCAGGTGTGTGCCTGCACCTACTTAAAATATGCCTTCAAATTAATAATCCCAGAGCTTTCAGGTCCCGTGCTCTGTAATTTATGGATCTCTGTGGGAACAAAGGCTGCACTCGTAGCAGTGCTCCCCGTGCTCAGCCTTTACGCTGAGTAGCAGGGTGCCATATCTTCGGGCATTCAAGCAGATATCTTGTTTTGACATAGGAGAAAGCCCCATATTTCCAAAGAAAACCCTTCTGTTGTGTTTTGGAGCTGCTCATGAGGTGTAGACTGGAAATGCATTGGTATTTAAAAGTGTTAGCCAGCTCGATGCTGATGCCAGGACACGGAGCGCTGGTGCAGGTGCTGATTAGCAAAATGAGCAGTTGGGCCTGCACTGAACTCCTCCTGTGTGGGCTGCTCTGGTTTCCTTTTAGGCTCAGAGGTAATTCCAGGAGTGCTGTGCAGCTCCGTGAGTGTTCCAGCACCAAGGCTGTTTTTTCCCTGTCGTTCTGATGCCTTTCAGAAAGCTGACCCACCCAAAAATCCCCTGCCAGCTGAGTATCAACACTGTACTCCCACAGAGCAATCTGTTGGGTGGGAAGATGGGCTCTGGCTCCTACCAGCTGGATGTTGATAGTTGTGTGTGTGCACATATGCTAATGACCATGATCACCTATTTTTATGTGGCGATTGGTTAAAATTTAAAACTTTTCCCTCTTTTAAAGGAAAGGGTTTTTTTCCTTTTTTTCTGAGTGTAAACTCTGTGTAAGGTCGTGCTGAAAAGCAAGGCCCGGGTGTTGTCTCTGGTGACAAAGCAGCCCTTTTTTGGCCATGCCTCATGTTCTCCAAGGACTATCATCTTCCTAACTCCTCTGACGAGTGCCAGCCCACATCTGGGGCTGTGCTCTGCCTGGTGTTTAGTGGAACGCAGGGAACTCCGCGTCTTGTTCCCTAAATCCAAGCCTTTAAGCTGCCAGAGCTCAGTGCTTTCATGTGGTCTTGTTACTGCCCTGAAATCCATTTGTCTGTCCAAGGGTGTAGCTGAGCAGAGCCCACACTGGTTTGGCGCTCGGTTCAGTCACAGTTTGTGCTGGAACTTATTTCCTCGCTGGGCAGCGTCAGAGAGAATTCTCGAGAGGTGACGATAAACTCTGCCTAACGAAAGGTGTGCATGCAGGAGGAGGGGAATGAACC
The DNA here is from genome assembly GCA_013397935.1 of Dasyornis broadbenti. NCBI lineage: Eukaryota > Metazoa > Chordata > Aves > Passeriformes > Dasyornithidae > Dasyornis > Dasyornis broadbenti. The sequence continues at coordinate 496,189 of VZRN01003943.1, forward strand.
TTGTTCCATTGGCTGATTCCAGTTCTTTTCCTGTTCTTCCAGCTGAAGGGCTCCCCCAGGTGTATTACTTCGGACCGTGTGGAAAGTACAACGCCATGGTGCTGGAGCTGCTTGGTCCGAGCTTGGAAGATCTGTTTGACCTCTGTGACAGGACGTTCACTCTGAAGACAGTGTTAATGATTGCCATCCAGCTGGTGAGTGACAGGCAGGGCCCTGCCCTGCGGCCTCCTTGGGCGTCCGTCCGTCCTGGGGTCGGCACAGCGTGAGCTTCAGGGCTGAGAGAATCTTCCTCCATCACAGAATCACCAGGTGCTTTGTGTTGGAAGGAACCTTCAAAGATCTAATCCCACCCTCCCCGCCATGGGCAGGGACGCCTTCCACTGTCCCAGGCTGCTCCCAGCCCTGTCCAGCCTGGCCTGGAACATTTCCAGGGATCCAGGGGCAGCCACAGCTGCTCTGGGCAGCCTGTGCCAGGGCCTTACCACCCACACATTTTTCCCAATATCCCATCTAACCCTGTGTTCTGGCAGCAGGAAGCCATTCCCCCTTGTCCTGTCGCTCCAGTCCCTTGTGCAAAGTCTCTCTCCATCTTTCTTATCAAAGAAAACTTCTCAGGGCTAAGAAGGACTCCTGCCTATGAAGGGAAGGTCAAATTATGCTTATGAGAAACTGGCTCCCTGCACAGCAGAACCAGTGGGGCTGGATTCCTACAGCCTCGCGTCCCATGTCCCCCACACGCCCCTGCCCCGGTTCCTGCCCCAGCTCCCCGCTGCTGTTTGGACATCCCAGGAGCATCTCATTTCTCACCCGCTCCCTGGGACACACGGAGCACAGCAGCCTCCCACACTCCTACCGGTTCTACTGGTTTGGTGCTACTGGGCTGCCCAGACACTGAAACCTTGTGGGGCAATGGCAGCTGAGCCTTCCTTAGCCAAAATACCAGCATTTGAGCGCCCGGCCTTGGTCAAATTTGGTCCAAATTGGCCAGTGGGTTTAAATTACTGACACTTGGAAAATAATAGTTCTATAGGCAGCATTGCAGAGCCTTACTGTACCTGAAAAGGAAAGGAAATCAAGCTGGAAGGGATCCAAGGTTGGATTTGGGTTTGTGTTAAAAGTGGGCAGTGTGAAAGCTGAACGTGCTAAATGCGGTGAAGGAACTTCCACAAGTCAGTGGGGCCAATCAGTCTAGCTTCTTTGTTTTTCAGACTGGTTTGCAGATTCCCAAGTATCTGCAGATATCCAGATCTTGGATAGCTGCACCTTGGGATCTCCCCACAGAAGAGATGGAATTGTATATTCACATTAACAGCTCCATGGATAGAAGCGTGGTAGGGAAGAGGAGATTTAAGGGATGAGGAAGACCATCTTTTCCAGATAAACTGAAGTTTGCCACAGCAGAATCTCAAATGGAAAATTGAGGTCAGAACTGCCGAAGTTTGAACAACACCTGCCTTGTACTGAGGCCTCCCGCAGCAGAGCGGCCGGATTCTCTTGGTTCTGAGTGTTCCTTCGTCAATGGAAAACCAATTTATAGTATTGGTTTTGATTAAATCGAGTGGCAGCAGCTGGCAAAGCCTCAAGATACGGCTTGTGTGACCTTTGGAGGGAAAATGTAAAGATGTAAATTCGGTCCCGAGGGCCTGCTGGGGAAATCAAGACTGTCACAGCCACGGCTGCTGCCTTTTCCGAGTCGCAGGGCTGCAGCTCAGCTCTAGGCTTGGATGTTCTTCACTGCTGCTCTTGCGGCCAGGCTGCCACTCGCGGGGGCACTGGTGCCAGCTGGAAAACACATGCTGAGGGTGATGCAGGAGGGCAGCAAAAGCAGTCAGAAGGGGAGGAGGTGATGGTCTCTCAAAGGGTCAGGACCTTCTCAGTCTCCTCAGGGAGGTTGCATGAGTTGCCAGCTTGGAGCGGGCACATTTGAGGAGACAGATTCAGCTCCTCAGGTGTGCCCCATTGCCCAGCCCTGGGAGAAGTGTTTCCCAAAGGGGCTGGCACTTGCTGCTCAACTGAAGTGAAAACCCTTCGCTGCAGCCACAAGGCTTCAGGGAAAATTGTCTTTGATTTATCTTTTCCCCACACTAAATGATTGCAGTCACTGTGTCATGCTCCAGTGTGAGACACGATAGAAAGTAAAGCTGGGCACTCAAGCTCCGTGGGTTCACATCCATGAATTACGTTTTGTTGCTTCTGACAGACCGAGTCTGCTTAAGCTGCTGTAATTCTAACCAGAGGCATCCTGGAAACATAATTTTTAATACATATTTCTGCTGAGCTGGTGTGATTGAGCTTGACAGGTTGCAGCATCTCGGCACTGATCCTTTAGGATGTGGATCCTTTGCAGATGTTAGAAGAGAGAGAAGGAGTTCTCTAGGAAAAACAAGGACAGTGTCATTTTCAGAAGTGCCACGTGGGATTACAGGAGAATTCAAACAGTTTTACATCAGGAAGGCTCTCCTGGCTGAGGGAGAGAGAGACTGGATGATAATGAATCTTCAAGAAAGACAGCCTTCTTGGGAATTGTTCAGACTGGAGTTGCTTCCTCCATGCTCCACATGGAGCTGAAGAGATCCAGTGGATCAGATCCAGTGGGTGAAGCTCTTGATCAAAGCCAAGCTTGGCAATTAAAGCGTGGTCACTGCATTAGTCCCTGCAGCCTATAAATTGGGGGAGAATGTTTTTTTATTCAGGCTTCTGGTTTTCACTCTTGGCCAGGTCCAACCTGTCCGATGTTCATTGACAGCTCAGCACAAGCTCTGCTGTGCCACCAGGCACTAGAAAAATATTCTGGATGTGATCTTGACCAAGTTGAGGCGAGTTTTTCTACTGGTGACCATCAAAATTGCCTTCGAAAGAGAATAATTTGATATCTCTGCTGATGTGATCTTTATTCAAGCAGGTGAAGTGTGGGAGAAGGGCTCAAATTTGTCAGGAAGGTCTAGAGACGGAGCTGCTGTCAAGATCAGCTCCTTAAGAGTTACCTTTCTGGGACAAGAGGATTTGTTACGATTGCTGCCTTGGCAGGAGGAAGGCAAATGGAAGCACGGGTTTCTTTGGCACCTGCTAAATGTCACAATATCCTCTCATTTCTCCACTGTAGAGCAGGGGGCCTGCTGTGTGCCAAGGGATTCTCCCCCCTCCTGAGGGTTTCTCGAACATCTGAAATGGAGATTTGTGGCTCCAAGGATGGGCTCAGCCAGCCGTGGCCATGGAAATCCCTCTGTAATTCACAGTCTTCCATCTACCCCTAGTGCTCCTGTGCTTGCTGTTTTTCCAGTGTTTCAGCAATTCCAAGTTAGTCCCAGCTCCTCAAGTGGTTTCTGTGCCCATGAAAGAATGAATCCAGACTGTTTGAGCCTGTGCTTCAAACCCAAAGGAGTGGGCACTGCATCTCTGCATCCAGCACATTTCTGGAGTGGGAACTCCACTGCCCCTTCCTTCAGCCATGCAAGGGGTTTGGTGCCAGGGTCGTGCCACAGCAGCGCTGCTTGTCCGTGCTCAGGCACAGTGTGGAAGGGAGATGCAGCCCAGACACCCCCATCACAGCAGCCACGAGCAGGGGGAGTGTCTTGTCAGGGTGAATAAAGCACGGAAGCTACTCCAGGAAACATCTTTCTGACTCAGGGAGCGTCTTTCAGCTGCCATGGCTGAGCAAAACTCTCCAGCATGAAGCGTCCAGGCGGCTGGAAGCAAAGAAGGAATATGAAAGACCCCACAGCATCTGTGTGTGTGCGTGGTGGAAGCAAAAAAGGCAGGTGGGAGGAAAAAAGGCAGGAAAATAAGTACCCCTGAGTGCTGCTGGAGCGTATTGGCTCCTCTGACACCTCAGCTGTCCAGGTTGTTGTCCTGCTTGCTGCAACTTGCCATGAGTTTTTAAAGAAGGAAAAAATGGGCTCTTTTCAGGTTCTCTAATTGCTGTTGGGATTTCAACAGCTGAGCTGCTCTGGTTGCAGGAACAAATCAAATGAGCCAGTCAGGCTCTGCTTGGAAGCTTGTTATGTGTGGAGAGGCGAGGAAGCTCTTTGTTCCAATTTCAAGGGTTGCATCTTCATTTGAATTGCCTCCCGACGTAGCTTTTTGTCTCCCAGCCCGCTGCTGTGTCCTGTAGGTGATTCAAAGTACGAAGAATGACTGAAGAGCATCTGCTCTGCTCTGCACCAGCCTGTAATTGATTGGAAATAATGGCTGTTAGCCGTGAAACCCATTTTCTCGGCACATTGGAATCAATCACTGCGGGGAGGGGAGGGAGCAGCAGCACGTGCTGCTCTCTTCTTTGAAGAGTCTTTGAGCAAGTTCTGTTTTTTAAGTCTGATTCACCTGCAGCCAATTTTTTCCTGTCCGCTGCCCTCCCTGTACAGCTGTTTATTTTATGAGGAGGGCTGCCCCCTCCTGCCTGCTACTTCTTTCTGAGAGGTGGAAACGCAGATTTTCCTTTGAAATAGGGTGCATGATAAGGGCCTGGGAGAGGGATGGAGGATCACACTCATGTAGACTTTTACAACAAGGTGTGGGTTCAAGATCTGTAAAGAGAAAAAGTGGTCTGGGTTTGGCAGCTGGGAACGTGTCTGGATTCGGTGAGAAATGAAGGAGAAGTTGGGGTCTGTCAGCCCAAGGGAGTGAGCAGGGGCTTGGAAGGGCTGACGGGGGCAACGCTGGCTCCATGACCTGCAGCTCCAGCCTGCAGAGCTTTCCTGCCAGGATGCACCCGCTGGCCCTCACCCTGCATGTCCCCGGGCGTGCTGGCACTGCGCTGTCCCTCTCAGTGGTGTGGCAGTGACCTCTGGGGACTGAGGCTCGTTAGTGCAAAACTGGGGGCTTGGTGGAGCTTGGCAGAGGTTCCGTGGCATTGCCAGCCCACAAATATCCGGGTCAATCCCAGTGGCCTTTCCAAAGAAGCATCTTGTTTAACAAAGCCACCGTGCCCTCTGGCATGCGGGGCAGCTGCCACCAGGACAGCCATAAATGCGGGTTCATGTGTGTTCATGTGTTCACTTGAAAAGGGAGACGGCAATTAAAGGTACTAAAGGAAATTAAATCGAGAGCTATTTCCAGTTGGAACCATCTCTTAAGTTAGGGACCCAAAGGAGAACTGCTTGGCAGCCTCTTCAGACATCACCTGCAATTGGTTTGGTTTCCAAAGCCATTTTAATGGTGGCCTCCTGAATAAGGCGTGTTGTTAGAGGCCCTCCATCACCTCAGAAGTGGGGTTCCTGCCCTTTCACCTTCCCTGTCAGTCAAACTTCCAGAAAAACATTAGTCAAAAGCTGAAAGATATTCCAGCTATTGCTAGTTGACAGCAATGAGATTAATTATTATTTTAGTCGGCTTTGAAGATCGTAAAGCTTCCGCCTGCCCAAAAATCCCCCTCCATGAAGAATCTGGCATGTCTAAGACAACATATGGGTCGAGGGAGGAAGGTGGTAAGACACAGAGCAACAGGGGAAGGCGGTGGGCAAGGGAAGAGCTCTTGGTAACCGCTTTATTATGTTTAAAATCAATACAAAGAGGCTGCTGCAGCTCCCCATGGCATCCTGCCAAGAGCTGCATCCCGGCGGTAACGCCTCAGAAACAGCCTTTGCCATTTCCGTGAGAATAAAGTCAGGGAGCACAGCATGATAGCCTTGGAAAGGAGGGGATGACAAATTCCTCTTCCAGCTCTGCTGGGAGACAGAGCTCTGTGAGGCCATGGAGTCCCCCTGCGTGTTTTGCAGATCTCTCGGATGGAGTATGTGCATTCCAAGAACCTCATCTACCGCGATGTGAAGCCGGAGAATTTCCTCATTGGCCGGCAGGGCAATAAGAAGGAGCACGTCATTCACATCATAGACTTTGGATTGGCCAAGGAGTACATTGACCCGGAAACCAAAAAACACATTCCCTACAGGGAGCACAAGAGCCTCACTGGAACGGCGAGATACATGTCCATCAACACGCACCTTGGCAAAGGTCTGTCTGGGCAGGGGGAGCCTACGGAGTCCTTTAGGCTGGAAAAGCCCTCTGAGGCCATGGAGTCCAAGCGTTGGCCAGCACTGCTGTGTTCACCGCCAAACCAAATCCCCAAGTGCCACATTCAAACGTCTTTTGAACACTTCCAGGGGTGGTGACTCCACCACTGCCCTGGGCAGCCTGTTCAGTCCTTGCCAGCCCTTTCAGTGAATTATTTTCCCTGATATCCAACCTAAACTTGCCCTGGAACAACTTGAGGCCATTTCTTCTCCTCCTGTCCCTGTTCCCTGGGAGCAGAGCCCCATCCCCACCTGGCTGCCCCCTCCTGTCAGGGAGAGCCTTAAGGTCCCCCCTGAGCCTCCTTTGCTCCAGGCTGAGCCCCTTTCCCAGCTCCCTCAGCCGTTCCTGGTGCTCCAGCCCCTTCCCAGTTCCATTCCCTTCCCTGGACACATTCCAGCTTGCCGTTTGAATCCTGTAGACCTCCCATGGCATCTTGGCTCACAGCTCTCTCACGCCCTTGGAGCTATTTGTGAACCTCCCAGTGCTGTTTACAGTTGTGAGGCTTTTTTCCTCCCCTCTTTTGAGGAATCGAGCCAGCTGAAATGTTGGAAGCCTCATAATTATAGTGTTTATTAGGAGCTAAATAACTGGGAGCAGCCCTGCACTGATAGAAGACAAGCAGGCAGGCGGTGATTGCTGCACTGGATGATGGATGAATAGATTTTTATAGCACAGCACTGTCCCAGTGCTTTCCAGTTCCAGGTGTTAAGAGTTGGATGTTCCCTGACCTAGTAATAGGTTGGAGAAAATGAATGATTTAAATAACTTTAAACCTGGCTTTCGTCTCCTTTCCTCGCTGCTTTCTTTCCCACCAGAAGATTACATTTCTGTGGCTGAAAAGCAAAAAAAAACCTTATTAAATGTTTATATTCTCTTAAATCCGTACAAGCAGTGAGATAATGGAATATTCTCGGGGAGGCCTCCCAGCATGTTGGCTCCCACTCGGAGAGCTCACTCTCTTTGGGGAGTAAGGAAGGATGAGCCCAGCGTCTAATTTTGGAAAGTGAAGAGTCAGGAAGGGATGGAGGAATGGGAGGGCGCAGTGGGAGCCGGCTGGGAAGATGTGTCTGTGTTTGAAGTGCACCCTGTGCCTTCCTTAGGACCCATTTCCCGCAGGATTTCAGCTCCCGCCGTGGCTCATGCAGGAGAAGGGTCCAGATCAGTTCTGGGGACGTTTCTGAGGGGGCTGGCCCTGCCCAGAGGGGCTGTGAGGAGCTGATGCTCAGGCAGAATCAGCCCAGGCAGAATCAGTCCTTTCACATTTCAAGCCCAGGAGTCTGGCTGCAGATTTTCTGAGAGGCGAGTGCACTCAACTATCTTCCTGGAAGTCCGTCTGCATCACTGCACTAAATTACTCAGGACACGCTCTTTTTCTCCCCTTTTTATCAGGATAAACTGCGGGAACTGTCATTTCAGTTCTTTTCTCCTGAGTGTTCTCACTCCCAGCATCTCCTGCAGGTTAACTGGCCGCAGTGTTGTGGGCTGGATCTGCTCCGGATCGTGGAGCGTTGTTCGGAGCAGGTGGGGTTCAGAGGAGAGGAGGTGTGAACCCAAGGGTGCAGCTCAGCCCAGCCCAGCATTGCCTCCACATTTGTTGTTCTCTTCTGCCCTCCCCCGAGGTTTTGGATACATTCTGGCAGCTTGTTTTAAGGATACTTTTTCCTTTGGCTCCATGCCCCTTTTTCCCCCCTTCCTTTATAATTACAACATCTGCATGGCAACAGCAGCAAGTGTTCAGCGGGGCTGGAGGGAGGGGGTTTTGATCTGCTCTGATGAGCTGCAGAGGCAACTGGGAAAGGGCTGGCACAGAGCAAGGGTAGATCCCTGCAGCTGGTTGTGAGTATCCCGTGTAGTCCAGAGGAAATGATCCAGCACCACGTGGCACCATTGATTCTGGCAGGCCGGAGGAGAACTGGGGCACTGATCTATTCCTCTGCAATTGAGAGTTGTCCGTTCTACATCAGTCTGGGCTGTGTGTCGTGCGGCTCCCACCTTATCTCATGGCTTCTGGCTGATTTTACACATTTTCTGGCTTTCTGGAACAGCTTCTCAGTGGTTTTGCACAAGATCTGAGCTGCAGACAGCAAGTTAATGTCCCTGTGGTACCTTTATCTCAGATACAGGTGTGGCTGCTGCTGAGACCTCAGAGCCATTTCTGCCTCTGCAGCAATAATTTGTCATCTCTTTCAGAGCAAAGTCGTCGAGATGACTTGGAAGCCCTTGGCCATATGTTCATGTATTTCCTCCGAGGCAGCCTGCCCTGGCAAGGATTGAAGGTAAGTTTGAGCTTTAGGTTTTGTCCTTTAAAACTTTGGCTGGTCTCTGTCCAAAGGAGAATCCACTGGGGAAACATTGGCAGAATCCAGCCAGAAACACTGTCCTCTCCTTTGTGTCCTTGAAGCCTAACACCAAGGCGTTAACTTCAGCTACAGGGGAGATTTCAAGGTAGAAATACATTACCTGGCACTTCAGGTTGCCAAATCAGTACAGTTTTGGAGAGAAGGTTGAGCAGAGGGACGGGAACAGCAATGAGTGAGCTGTGATTGGAAGCTGCCCCGAGCTGGAGCGCGACTGGGACACAGTGGTTGTTGTTTATGAAATTCCAGTTACAGCACACAATCCCCCAGCTGCATCTGTGATCCGTGTTTATAATGGGAGCAGTTTGATGGGTTTAGATGCGCAGATGGACTTCAGCTTGAAAAACTGGTTTTCTGGCACAAGTATTGGGCTTGGCTTCCCTCCAGAGACACTGGACACTCGGTACTGGGGAGTTTATGGGATGCTCTGTACAGCGTGGAGAGCTGCAAGTGATTGAGTTACCGGCTGCCGCCAGCATCCGTCAGCTGAGCCAGCCAGGACTAAGTCGTTTGCTGGCTCTGGAGCTCTTGGAAGCTGCATCTTCACTTCTCCATCACCTCCCTGATGATTAAGCTACTGTGTTCAGCCTTGGAATTGCAGGGACTGAAGGGATTGAATGTGAGCAGGTTAGGAGAAGGTTTATCAGGGAAGACAAGAGCTCCCGTTGGAAAAAGGAGGCGAGGCTTTGGGCTCAGGAGCTGCTCGGCAGAGCTCTGCAATGGCCAGTGGCTTGTCGACCCAGCTTGGGTGATAGACCTTGTTCAGCTGTTTGTCACCACCTGTCCAGAGTCAGTTTCAGCTCAGCCTCATCAGGCACGTGCCAGAAATGTTGGCAACAGCTCATGAAAGCAAAGAAAGGGTTTTTCAAGCATGAAAGGGATTGTGAAAGAAATCAGACTCTCTGATTTTACGTCCACGCCTCTGTAAGTGTGTTATTCTAGTACATATTTTCTTTCTGGCTTAGTTAAACTCATCTGCTTTAAATTAATCCTGTAAATTATTCTAAAATAATTCCAAGTTTATGCCAGGTTCTACAGAAGTTGCTCAGTTCAGTGCTGAACTTGGTAAGGATTAGTTGGTCCCTTTTTGAGGTCCAGGGCAAACACAGACTCTCCCGCTGGATTTAGAATGTGGCATCTTTGCTCCTCTAGGTTTCCTCAGCTTACACTTTTGGTCTGTACTGTCAGGGCTGTGTCTGCAGAGAACATTTGATGGTGTTAATTATGCTGCTGCCAGGTCTAATTGGCATATGTTGAAATGCCGGCAAAAAACCCCATTTTTAGGGTGCCACCTGAAGCAGAATTCTCTGCCTCAGGGGCGATTTAGGTGGGAAATCCAATTGCAAATGGTTTCATTTCCTTGTTGACCAGGTGTTAAACGAGGGCTGAGTGATGGGAGCTTTGGGGGTGAAAGGAGAGGCTGTGTGGGAGCAGCCTGGGATTTGGGGGAAGTGTGGCTGATGTAGAGTCACTATCAATGTGATGACATCCTGGTGCACACAGAAAGACCCAAATTGCCGTGGAATTGGTCTGTTTTGCAGTTGTTTGTGAAGGCAGCCTGACGGCCCTGAGCCTGCGGAGGCCCTGATGTGCCATCACAGTTCATGCACCTTTGTTTCCTTCTCCCATGAACTCCTCAGGACTGGGCTGTGAGAAACACCTTGTGAGGCACTAATAAGGGTCCTGCCTTTCAGTACCGAAGATGTTTTGAACATCCTGGGGTTTTCTCTGCCAATAGCCTGTGAAATGTTCTGCTGCTGTGGTCCAGGATGCAGTTCAGTTACAAGTAACATCTCCCGATGTCCCCCAGAACAGGCATTAAATACCTTGTTTTTCTTCCCATACAGCATGTCCTTTCTCACATGGTTGAACTCTTTCTCCACAACTGTTTTGTCTTTGTGCGCTGCAGGCTGACACCTTAAAAGAGAGGTATCAGAAGATTGGGGACACGAAGAGAAACACTCCGGTTGAAGTTCTCTGTGAGAACTTCCCAGGTAAAGCCCTGATGGGACCGTGTGAGTGCAGCTGGAGGTGGCCATAACTTGTTAAATAGGATGGGCCTGAGCTCCTCTGGCAGGAGGTGTTTGCATGACATGTATCCATCATGTTGGCAAACAACTGGAGCTGCTGCTGTAAATTAGCAGGGCCTGAGGTCTTAAAACAAGCAAAACTCCTCTCATCAAGGAGGCTGGACCGTGCTCAAGGGCCTCGTGTGCCTGCTTTGCTTCTTGGCTTCCTTCCAAAAGAGCTCCTGATTATTTTCCCTCTCCCAAATGGCCACGTTGGAACTACTGAGTTAATTCTTTTGCAGATGGAAGGTTTTACAGGTGTTGCAGGTGTAGGAGGCCAGCTTGGAAGATGGGATGGTGTATCTGTCCGTTAATTCCGCATTCTGGGAGCAGGTTTAAGGAGAGTGCTCCTAAGGATATGCTTCTAGCCAAGCCCAGCACCTTATCTCCAGTTCAACAGGCCTTGGAGCTGGGAAAGCAGGGTACAGAGTTAGAGCCTTCCCCAGGGTCCCCTGGCCACTGAGTGGGCCTGGGAGGCTTTGGGTGGGGCAGTTTCTGAATTCCTGACACCAGGGAGAGCACCCACAACGAATCCCATTCCTGTGGGAGCTGTTGTGCCACACGGCTCTTCCCCAGCATGAGGAGCAGCAAGCCTGGAACAGGATCGTTGTTCACTCAAGTCACTGTAATTCCCCAGACGTGTCATTCCAAAATCCACTTGGTTCCAAGCAGAACAGTGTCAGGCTGACTGTTCTCGTCTTTTTCCCAATACTCCTCCTCACAGCTCGTTCAATTCTGAGCTGATGGGAGATGAGAGAACTGAGCTCTGTCTCTTCCTTGTCTGAAACTGGTTGTTCTCCACCTTCCAGAGGTATTTGGAAGAGGGGATTTTTTCTTCTCTGTTTTTTTCCCCCTCTTTTACCTCCATGGAAAAGCAAGCCACAGACAGAGTTAAGTATCAATGAGCAGTTCTGTTCTTATTTTTGTCAGCTGAAGGCAAGGCCACTCTTCATATCCGTGCTTGAGCCAAGGGAGAGCCGTGAAGGGACAGGACACGAGTTCAACATTCTGTGCATGCAAAGTGCGACCCAGATGCAGGAAAGCAATTAATTAGCTTAACACCAAACCCTGGTCTGTAAATTAACCCTCTTCAGGTAAATGAACCTTGGAGCCTCCCCTGTGGTCTGGTTTTGAATATTCAGGCACTGCCAATGTGGTGACATCGGGCACCACCATGCTCTGGGCAGCCAGACCCTGGTTGCTGCTGGAGCTCAGGGATGCCTTTGGAGGCCACCAACATCTCCTGCTTTCCTTCCCCAGGTGAATGTGGCTGTTTTATAGAAACATGGCATCACAGAATCCCAGACTTGTTTGGGTTGGAAGGGGCCTTAAAGCTCATCTCATTCCACCCCTGCCATGGGCAGGGACACCTTCCACTGCCCCGGGCTGCTCCAAGTCCCGATGTCCAGCCTGGCCTTGGACCCTCCCGGGGATGGGGCAGCCACAGCTGCTCTGGGCAACAGCATTCAAAATGCCTGTGAGCAGCCTGTTGCCAGATTCAGGCAGTTTATTGCCCACTCTGTTAATTTTTATACAAATATATAGCATAGTCTTTCATCTTTGCTTGAGAAGTGGAATTGTTTGAATTGTTTTCCGCTGGGGACTGTTACTGAGAGCCACGACTTGTAGAGGAAAAGCCAGAGGTAGCGCTGGCAGCCCACACCTTGGTTTCGAACAACTCATTTGGAAGATTCAGGATAAAAGCTGCTGCTTTTTGCCCTTGTCCCACAGAGGAGATGGCCACGTACCTCCGCTACGTCCGGCGATTAGACTTCTTCGAGAGACCAGACTACGATTACCTCCGGACCATCTTCACGGAGCTGTTCGAAAAGAAAGGCTACACCTTTGACTACGCCTACGACTGGGTCGGCAGGCCAATTGTGAGTTGTCCCCACAAAATCCCCTGCCTTGCCTTCCAGGTGCTGCTTCCCCACCACTGCCTCTTGGTTCCCAGTAATCCCAATTAATGCCGGTGAGTTTAGGATCAAATCTTTCAATCCTCCACACAGTGAGAAGTCCTGACATTGTGCTCAGGGGGCTCTTGCAGTGCCTCGAAGTTTTCCTGAGGGACAGAGGCCCCTTCCCACCTCTCTGGACATTCAAGCCTCATTTTCCTGCTTGTGACAACGAACATGATGAGACTGAATTCCCTCTAGTCTAGCACAGGACTGGAGACCAGTATCTAAAATCCATCTTAAAGCAGGAGAATTATAGAAAACCCCTGTAATGGTCATGTTCTCAGCAAAAAGGTACAGGAGATCCAGGCAGGGCTCTGATGCATGTTCAGTGAATAGCAGAATCCCAGAATGGTTTGGGGTGCAAGGGATCTTAAGGCCCACCTTGTTCCAAACCCCCGCCATGGCAGGGACACCTTCCACTGTCCCAGGCTGCTCCAAGCCCTGTCCAGCCCGGCCTTGAACACTTCCAGGGATCCAGGGGCAGCCACAGCTGGCTCTGGGTAACCTGTGCCAGGGCCTCACCACCCTCACAGGGAGGAGTCTCTCCCAAATATTTAATCTGAACTTGCCCTCCTGAGCTCAGAATATCTTGGAGGACACTCCAGAGGCTGAACCAGCTCTGTACAGCACATGGCAAGGAACTGTGGGAGTAACCAACTTCTGGTAGCAGTTCCATGACTCCATGTGGACCGTGACCCTGATCTCATTGCATCAAGACCTTGGCCAAAGGATGTGTCATGGGGAAACACAGTAGGAGAATCTAAAGCTCTTTGCTTTGGGTCATTGTGCTCATGACCCACCCCAAAGATCAGTAATGACATCTGTAAATGAATTGTCACTGGTGCCAGATCAAATGCCACCAGTGCTAAACTTTACTGCCACAACTATATTTAGCATTCCCAATGCTCACTGTGCTCAACAGAGTTCCTGAGAAATCATTCCCTTTGTGAATCAAGATTTCCTCCTCATTTGTCTTTAATTACAAAGGCAATTGATGGAGAGCACCTTGTAAGACAAGCGTGCTATTGCTGACAACCACGGTGGTTGCCATGGAGATCTCGATGTTGGGAGCGGGGATTATGACTTGGGTGAGAAGAGAGCAGATGAAGCTTTAATTTTAACACATCCTGTTTCTATGCAAGCGTGATTTTTACAAGTGGTGAGACGATGGGATGAGGAAAACAAGACTGTGTATTTTCAGTTGTAATAATCCTGTGTGAGACGCACTAGGTGTGACCTGACACCGTGACAGGCACCTAACTGCATCTTCTTAATTAATTTTTGTACAAGACAGTTGGCGCTGGTGTCCGCCATCAAATCTCGAGTCCGTAAATCATGGGGGTTTTATAGCCCTGGCTGTAATTCTCCTTGGCTCCTTTGGGCAGTGTTTGGATGTTTTCCTACTTCCTAACAGCTTGGCAAGGTGGGTTTGTGCATGTGAGAGTCTTTGCCCTAACCAACAACTTGTTTTCCAGCCTACTCCTGTGGGATCTGTCCATGTGGATTCTGGGACGTCTGCAGTGACGAGAGACAGCCACGTCCACCGGGACCGACCATCGCAGCAGGCCCTTCGCAATCAGGTGCATTGCTTGGCTCCTCTCCCAATTCCTCTGGCGCTGGCAAAGCGGAAGCCACGTGGCATTAGAGATGGCTGGGGCTGGTTCTTGGTCATGGCAGAGGCAATTCCTGCTTAATTTAGAGATGGCGATTTGAGAATTTTGTCAAAGCAACAGGTTGTTGAAACGAGGTATCGAGCAGTGGAATTCCTCGGGATGGTGAGCCAGCCGGGTTCCAGTTTGGAATGGGTTGTTTTTCTGTAGCTTGTGGGTGAACAGGCTAAGTCGATGATCCAGCCTGGTCAGACTCCCTGACTACCATATTTTTTGAGGTGCTTTTACTCACAGTTCGTGGGCCGTGGAGCAGACTGAGAGCTGTGCTGATGGCAGCCTGTTCCCAGGTGCCCTCTGCCCACGGGGCGTGCGGCTGTGATAGGAATGTGCGTCCCAAGAACACCCAGATGTCCTTCTCAGAGTGCCCAGTTCACAGTGTGAGTGTTGCAGGGCACAAGGGACTGGCAGGGCAGAGCCCTCAGGAAGGCATCATGGTACAGATGAACCGCCACGTTTAGAAGTCGAATTTCCCATTTTTTCCTTTCTCACTGTACTCTTTTGTTGGTGCTGAGAGTTTGGATTTTCTGTGTTAACAGAATTCTCAGATGTTCAGTAGGTCTCCAGCTGCAGCTCCCAGCTGGAGCTGTTGCTGCTTTTGTTGCCAGGGAGTAGTTCCAGGCTCATTCTGCTCCTCCAGCCTCCATGCTCTGCTCAGCTCCTCGAGCTGGTGTTTGTGGTTGCAGAACCGAGCGTGGGGTGTAACAACTTGTCTGGGCTCAGCTTTCCTGGGCCCCAGAGGGTCACTCAGCTAGCTCAGGGTAGGATACATCCCAGTCCATCAGGTGCGGTCAGGGTGACCCCTCCTGGGAGGTGTTGCCGTAGGAAGCCGGGCTGTTTGCAGCATGGTGTTCAGTGTGGGCTGCTGTGTGAGCCCCGATAGTTGTCTGCTGTAAGAAATTCCCTGATGGATGCATTAATCCCCTGCTCTGGGGGGGCTGTCCAGCCAGTCTCCCGTTGTCCACCTTGACCACAGACCTTCACGCTGCGTACGTGTGAGGCATCGCGTTTCCTTGACTGGACAGTGACACCTGGCTTCATTTTCAGGCATTTTAGTTCACAGAGACCCAAAGAAATCCCAAAATATGCAGGCAGCCTACAGGCCTTGTTCTCCTGAGCTGCACAGACAGTCCAGATGCTGGATTGCACAGCGGGTTTTGTCATGTTTTCACCTAAACAGTACTTAGGATGATGAATTATTTAATATAACATGGGGGAAATCAAGTTCTTCTCACCAAAACACAAACAACTCTCTTCCGAGGGATGTTCCTTTAAAGTCTTGTGCAAAGCATTCCTCTAAAGAAAAAAGGCAAAAAAATTAACATCTCAGGCAGTGAGTTGGAGGCATTTGGGTCTCCAGATTGGATGGCCTAATTTTTGTTCTTGGGTGTAATAACTGCAGATTCTCTCTTACAATATTTGACTCCCAGTAAAAAGCTGATGTGTGATCTCCTCTTTGTAGCCTTTTCCTCTGGAAAGTGAAGGGTTTTAATCAAAGATGGATGAGCTCTTTCCCCTCTGTCTTTAGTCTTACCATGTGATTTGGAAGCTGGCAGGGGGGTGAGGAGTGTTACTGGGAACTTGATGCTCCCAAGCTGTGTCAGGGGACATTCAGGTTGGATATCAGGGAAAGGTTCTTCACCCAGAGGGTGCTGGGGCACTGATCAGACTCCCCAGGGACTGGGCACAGCCCCGAGGCTGCCAGAGCTCCAGGAGTGTTTGGACAGCGCTCTCAGGGACAGAGTGGGATTGGTGGGGTGTCCTGTGCAGGGCCAGGAGTTGGACTGATGGTCCCTGTGGGTCCCTTCCAGCTCAGGATAGTCTATTCTAGTCTGTTCTGTTCTATTCTGTTCTAATTTCACAGCATCGCTTCCTCGGTGTCACTCCTTGGGTTGTGTTGGGCTCAGCTCAAGCCAGCTTCAAATCCACTTTGTCACGTTCTTGGCTGTAAAGCTAAAGGAGACAAATCTGGTTCTGGTGGCTGCTGGAGCCTTTCCTGGAAATGGCTCCCAGGCAGGAGCCCGCCTCTCCCAGCGCTCATGTAGCTTCATTCCCTGGGCTACTCAAGCCTCCTGATGCCACGGAAGAGCAGCACTCAAGATGTGCTTTCCACTAGCTCGTAAAACCTGCCTTTAAATTCTCCGGTTGTTCCCAGCCTTGTGAAATACAGCCATTAAAAAAATATTCCAAGGGAGATGCTTCTCCTTAGGCGTCACCAAGGACGAAAGGTGTGAGCAGCGTCTCAGGCTGATGGGAGGAATGTGTAGTGAGAAGAGTTGATAAAGGAGATGATCTTTAAGGTCCCTTCCGACCCACTCCATTCTGTGATCCCGTGACAAAACCACCTCCAGGGAAATAGCAGAAATAGCCCTTGGGTTTGGGGCAGGCTTGGAAGAGCAGCCCCGCGGGTTGCTCTGGGAGGCAGTCAGAGCAAAGGGAGCAATCATGGATGTTCTGTGGAGACTTCTCTTCTAATTCTCCTGCTTTTTGCACGTGCTCCTGCTCTAGCTGAATGACAATTTGCTAGTGCTTGTTGAAGTTTATTCCAAGGTTTCCGGAGTCTTTCTCTGGGTGCACCTTCACTGCTGATAACCTGGGTTTATTCGCTGGAGTCTCTTGTTTCCTGGGCGGATCCGTGGTGTCTCATTCAGATGAGGCCTGAGGCCAGCACAGATCTGTTTGTCCCGCACTTCCCAGCCTTGGGAAGCGTTCTTCCCACTGGTCAGCTGGGTTCAGGTGTGCTGAGATCCTCCTGGGTCTTAAGTGAGCACTGGATGTGTTGTCATCAAAGCTGGGCGACCCACCAGAGCTTCACATGCAAGTGCAAAGTGATTCTTCTAATAAAACAAATGAAATTCTTATCATTTAAATCACCTGGTGTTTGCATCTGCTGGGGACAAAGAGGAAACTTGCTAGCCAAAGTTTCTTATCTACTTTTCTGCAGAAACCCAAAAAGCCCCCAACCCTCTCTGCAGTCAAGCAGGTGTGGTGGATGTTTCCTTCTACACTGCTCAGGTGAATCAGTGTGTGGAACTGCCTTTGGGTGAAATGAAATGTTTGGCTTTGGTTTATGTTGCAAATTTGAGTTTAAAAAGATGTATTTGAAGGAGGTTGAGCTTGTGAATCCCATCCTGCTGCCATGCCAAGTGCTCTGGTCTGTCTGGCCTGACAGACGTAGTTAAATACCGTCAGTGTGATTGTGGCTGTGCTGAAATCCATGGAAGCGGAGCTGTGTAAAGAAATTCGTTCCAGGAAAGATCTTTCCCTTCATTCGGCAGCTAGAGGAGACAAAATCCACTCCCACAGTGGATCACTGCAGCCACCATGGAGTAAATAATGAGGTGCACTTGGGAGAGGGGAGTTTTAGCCCAGCTGAAAGTGTAAATGCCTTGCTTTTTGCAAAGAAACTAACTCACTAACCAACACCCTTTTATTTCTTCTCCTCATTCACCTCTTGCCCTCTCGTCTGTTTCTCTCGTGCTCGTGCACTCCTGAGCAGGCATCATCGGATCGCCGAGGGGAGTGGGAGATCCAGCCAAGCCGGCAGACAAATACCTCGTACTTGACATCTCATTTGGCTGCGGATCGACACGGAGGATCAGTACAGGTACCTCTTCTTCCTGTTGTGCGTAGCCTTTGTGTTAAAGCCCCTGAATTCTCCTCAAATTGCAGCAATGTCGAGGTCAGCAGAGCGGTTTCACTGGTCCTGTGCTGTACGTCACTCTCAAGCCATGGCTTGGGAGGGACCCTCACCATGGTTTTTATGGTTTCAGTGAAATTTTTTTGAGATGTTTTGAACCCAGATTCATTAAACTGAAGACAGAAAGGAGTGTGTATCAGTAGGTCTGGTCTATAAAACACCCTCTACCCTGTCCTGGAGGTGCTCTAGGGCGGTACAAGCAGCTGAAGTAGGATTTGTTGGACATAATCCCCATTAATGTTGGGAAAAGAGCTGAGCTGTTCCAAAGCAGACCACCAGCAGTGTGAGGGCGTGGTGGGCACAAGGTGGATCTCTGGATGGTTGCACTGGAAGGGGATGAACAGAGGATGTGCAACAGACAATGCTGGAGATCGCACTACCAGTGTTTTTAGACTCCTGGAAAATTCCTGTTTGTGAAGCCCTTCCTGTCCTGAGGACTCGCTGAGGGACCTTCTGGCACTAAAGGCAGAGTGAGCTGGAGAGAAGGTGCAGGAGTCGTCCAAGCAAACAAGAGCTCTGATATCGCTGCATCTTCGCAAAGCTTTGCTGTGAGAGCTGTCTCTGCTGTCACATACAACACCCTGAACACCGGCTCTGCTGAAATGGGAGTTAGTGCCTGGAGCAAGACAGACATGGGCAGTGCAGGATAGTGTGCAGTCCCTAAGGAAAATGCAGATTAGGTTGACATTTTTACTTATTCTTGATTCTTAGTTGGGTTCAATGTGTTTTTGGCTTGATTAGCCACCATCCATTTTTCATTTAAAGATATTTTACTGAGTAGCAGAGAAACCAAGATAAGGAGGAACTGATGAATGTGTAGCTCAGGTGTGAGCAGAGAGGGACCTGGAGAAGTGTCCAAGGTCAGGCTGGACAGGGCTTGGAGCAACCTGGTCTGGTGGAAGGTGTCCCTGACCAAGGCAGAGGGTTGGATTAGATGAACTATGAGGGTCCTTTCTGACCCAAACTGTTCTGTGATTGTACGATTGTACTTTAGCACCCAGTACAGAGTAGATGTTTTTATTCATATTTTTTTATGTGGGGGAAATGTTTCCTTGTGACAGCAGCACTGAAGCAGCCCTAGGAATCAGGTGGGAAGGGTTGGCAACCTGAGCAGTTTATGAGCTCCTTGTGCCTCTGTAAGGATTAAAATTCTGCTTATCTGCAGCTGAGAACAGGAAATGTGCTGTGTGTGGCTGCTGGGCTGCAGAGGCTGGAACCTGGGCAGGTCAGCACCTTTGAGCTGCTGTTCCCTTTAAGGTGGAATCCGCCACATGAAAATGAAGTGGTGGCACGTGAAAAGCGAGGAGGAAAATCAAAGCCTTTTTTAAAATGGAATTTAACAAGAAGCTGAACAAAGTGTGGGAAGAGCCCTGGGAACAGCTCAATTAAGTACCAGTGTTCTGCAGAGCTGCATGGGAAGCGTGGGGGTCTGGAGAACCTGGGGTGGCCCAGGGGTGATGAGTCTGGCAAGGGTGAACACCAAGGGGTTGTCACTCGAGGAGAGCTCTGAGCACCCCATGAGCCAAGTCCTGACCTGGTCTGGCAGAGCCCGTGGGGCCTGGTTGGCAAAAACAGCAGCTCCTGGTAGGACTGAAGTGTTCAAAATGAATGTCATGTGCGGACTAGGGCTCATCTGCTCCAAGGGCTTCCTTCCCTTTGTCCCTGGTGGGATATCCTGGTCAGGTCAGGAGTTCTGGGTGCCATCCCTATCCCCACCCCATGGGAGATGCCTCCTTTTACCTTGTAGAAAAGTGGAGAGGAGGAGCAGGGCGTGGAACCAGGCATCCTTTCAGCTCTGGAGGCAGGAGCAGCTCCTGGTTTTCACAGCAAGGCGCAGGAGCCTGTGCCAGCAGCCAGGTGAAGCATGGAAGGGCTGGCCAAACTTTCATCCCATCCAGGATGCTTTGGGGGTTGTTGTGGTAATGGAGCAGTGATTAATTAACGAGAAAATTATGTGGAGCTGCTGGGAGCTGGGGAGCTGGATGGTTATCCCTGTAATGGAAAAGCTGGAGTGAGCCATCAGGGCAGGTGTGAGGCAAAAGGAGATGAGAGACCGTGTCAGTAGCTTTGGGGCGAGGACATAATTCCCAAAATTGGCTGTGTAAGGAATGAGACTTAAGGCACGAGGCTTCTACCCATGGTACTGGCGGGCAACGGGACCAAGCTGCTCACCTGTAAAAGTGTCAGGAGAAAACAATCAGCATGGAACAGCTCGTGTGTACGGGTGGGGCTGGCAGTCAGTGCTCACTCCAACGCCTGCGCTCCCAGAGGGGCACCAAGTCGTGGGCTAGGAATGCGAGTTAGGGAACACACAACCGGCCCCTGCCTGCTCCTCTGCCTGGGCTGCTCCAGCCTGGAGACTCCAAGGCACCCAGGAAACGCAGCAGCTTCCTGAGAGAGCGCAGAGACAGGAGCAAACGGTTATTGCGCAGATTTCCCGTTCCCGCAGCATCCCTTGCCAGGGCACCTCGTGAATGGGGTGTTCCTTTGTGTTGCAGGTGGTGAGCTCGACCAACGGGGAGCTGAACGTGGACGACCCGACGGGAGCACACTCCAACGCACCCATCACGGCGCAGGCGGAGGTGGAGGTGGTGGAGGAAGCTAAGTATGTTCGCTTTATCACAGGCTTTCCACTGGTTGGTCATTAATCCTTCTCCTGGGAAGCGAGTGGGGACATTTTCCTGTGGCAAAGTCCTCAGTGCTCGTGTCCCGTGCCCTTTTCCTTGCATATTGCTGCTTTTGTGCATGGTGCCTTCAGTGCTGCTGCTGCTGCTGCTTCTCTTTGACACTTGTCATGCCTGGAAAACATAACTCTTACTCAGAGCATGTATTAGCAGATAGACATTTCAGTAGCACAGATACCGAAATAGCAGGAGCTGATCTCAGGAATCCCGGTGAGCGTCCCCCGTTCCAGAGGGAGAACGCGCTGTGCTCTCGTGCTCAGAGTGTAGGAGTTGCTCGAGCACAGCTCAGCAAAGGGATTGTTGGTCTGAGAGTTGTCGCTTCATTTCTGGATGTGAGAGGTGGGTGCCAGGTCTCCAGAGCAGTCTGGAAGTAACTCCTGCAGGGATGGGTGGTTCTCCCTGGGGGTTCTCTTGGTCCAGCCTTGTGGAAGCTGAGTGAGAGGAACCAGAAGCAGCTTGTGGGGGAAAACGTTCTCCCTCTAAGCTGACCTCTCTTGTAGCTTGTGGTCAGGAGTGAAACTGCTGTCAGAGTTGCTGCTTTGACCATTTTGGCTCCTGTGCTGCATCCGGCACCATCGTGTCACCTTTTGCATGAGCCTCAACGTGGCACCTTCTCACTGCCTCTGAGCCAGACGAGGACCTGTCACTGCAAGGTCACCACAGAATCCTGGCACTGCCCAAGCAAGGGACAGTAGGCCCAGGGCTACCTTTGAGCTGGTCGGTGCTGGGACATGGCCCAGCTGCCTGGATTTTATTTGACTGGGTGATACTGGCACCACTTGTCCTCCATTTTCTGCCCAACCTGTGTGGGCTCTTCTGGGTGAAGAGGAAGTGGCAGGTGCGAGGAAGGGTGTGTGGATGGAAAAGGTCCCTAGATATGTGTCATCTGTGCTGGTTGTCCTGAAGATCTTCTGCTCTCTATTCCCCAGTCCCTCGAGAAGCATCTGTGTGGGATCTTGCTCACTGGTAGCAGGCCTGGCCTTGATCCCAGCAGCAACAGACACACCTTCTCCTCCCCAGGAAGCTTCGGATTTGGTGCAGGCTCCTCATCAAGCACAGCAGGGCGGGAGACATCTTGAGGAGCCGCTTGCAGAGTGGGCAACATTCTTCTTAGATACGGGTTGTGTGGCTGGCAGAGACCACAGACTCCGGTTTGGCGTCACGGGCTCTGAAGGGGGCTCCTCCAGGCCTGTGGATGGGGGGCACTGTCACCCTCAACAGGGTGACAACAGGGCCCCCTAGGATGGGGCAGAACCCTCAACAGTTCCTCATCCAACAACCCAGTGCCAGGAAGAACGAGGAATATCTCCAGCCTGTGTTTGTGCACTGAAGCCGGGTCCAGCCCCCACTCTGTGTACAGGGGGGACGTCAGGGCAGGTGGGAAGGAGCTGTGCCGCCCAGGCCCTGTCCCAGCACATGGAGCTGTCCTGTCTCTCTCCAGCCCTTGTTTGTGTGCTCCCAGGTTGGTTTTGGAGGTGCTGACAAGCAGAGCATAAACTGCTTTGCTCTCGCAGGTTTGGGGTCTCTTGTAATTCCCAAGCATAGGTCACGTCGTTCTGCTTGCCACAGGGAGGGCTTCGTCTTTCGTCAAATCTCTGATCACAAACCCCCTCAGGCACACGAGAAGGGCGAAGGACTTTGGGATTCTGCTCTGCAGAAAAGGGTGCCAGAGAGAGCTGACAGGAGCTGGAGCTGGGCTCTGTTTCGAGACGATGTGGGAAGGGCTTTCCCTGTCACTCCACAGGCAGAGCCATGCAAATGCTTCTGCTTGGGGCGTGCTGGAGAAAAGCTCCGGATTCCATCTGTGGGTTTCAGTGGAGGGCAGGTCCCAGGTGTAGATCCATCACCAGGCCCTTCAGCTGCTGGAACTGCAGGGGACAGGAGCAGATGGTGGCCCGAAGTCCATCTGATCCCAGCCCCAGATAAGAACCCGACGGGGCTGGTGCCTCCGTGGAGAGCGGGTGTTTGTTGGAGGCCTCGCGCCCCTGGAAGAGGGGGCGAGGGCAGAGCGGTGTGAGTGCTGGGGCGGGCGGCGGGCAGGCCTGGTGTGTGTCTGCCGCTCTGCACTGCATGTTTGCATGGCTGCGGTGACTCGCTTCCATCCCACCTCTGTGAACTAATCGCTCTTTCTTCCTTTCTGTGTTTTTTCTCTACACTCTCTGTAGCTGCCTGAAAATGCTCAACTTGTGGTGAGTCCCTCTCTCCAGTCCACATGCAAGGGGGAGCGGACCAGACTAGACTGGGGTTGGCAAAACCAAACCCACCAAACGCTAAAAAGGCACAAAGTCAAAGCCAACCCAGAGCTGTTTTGATTTCAGGACCACGTGTAATATTGGGGAGGGCATGGGCTGTGTCCGACCGGCCACACTAGGCCGAGGGATTTGGCTGATCTCTGAATGGATGGATGCAAAATCAGATTTTAATCCTTTCCTATTTGGCCTTCCATCTCCCCCAAATGTTTACATCTGTGAGCAGATGATGCCTGATGGAGTTGGGCAGAGTCGGGCCCAGGCCGGCTGAGCCTCTTGCAGGAATTCCTCACGCAGATGGCTACAAAGGGAAAACCCTGCGCTGGGTATCGAGCGGAGGGGCCAGTCACTTCCTTGGAAAGTCTCCTCGTGGAGAAGCACAGGCCAGAGAGGATGCAAGGACAGGGCCAGTGAGTCCTCATTAGTGACAGAGCCCCTACTCAGAGAGGGTAGGTGGGAGGTGGCTCCTTTCCAGCCAGCTGAGGTGCAGGTGAATGGGCTTCTTCAGGAAAGAAAGGGTGAAAAGGGTGGGATTAGCACTGGTCCAAGGCCAGCTTGGGGTTTAATCAGGGTTTTGAAGCTGCAGCTGTAGTGTGTCAGTGTCAGGCTGTCCCAGGAGGTGCTCCTTGGGGAAACCACATAACCAGTCAGCGGAGGACCAGGCAGACACTCAGATGAGACTGTAGGTTCCAGGGAGGGCTGATGGGTGGGAATTGCCCCAGAGCGAGGGGACTAAACCCGTGTGCGGCGAGGAATGTCCTTGTTGGATGGGAGACTGACTCTGCCCTGCTCTCCATAGGCATTGCCTCCAATACCTCTGGCATCTCTGGCTTCTCTGTATGTCGTAGTCTGGGGCTGTTCTCTTGGGCATCGTCTGCATGCAGAGAGATCACGTTCTGTAATTGTCAGCCTGCCTTATCCTTTTATTTTGGTGTTTTGCCTCTGCCTGTCTGAACTGCCAGGACTTCCTTTCCTGAACCCTTCCCTGGATCTCTGAGTAAGAGCCCAAAAAGGCAGTCATAAGGAAAACCAGCCAGAAGTCAGTCAGCTCCCTTCGTTCGGTGTCCAAGAAGTCGAGCGCTGCTCAGCCCCTTCTTCCCTTACCCGCTGCATGCGAAACCATCACTCATGCATCCTCCATTCTCTCCCTGTGACGTCCCCCTGACTCACCATCGCCCAAGCCATGAAGGAAGGTGGCTGCTGTGGGAGAGAAATACTGCGACAGGCTAAAGCAGGAGATGGGGGCAGATGGCCTGGGACAACAAAATGCCAGAGCAGTCCTGGGGTGGGAGTTGCAGCGTGGGCCGGGGGTGCTGAGGTGGCACACAAACACCTCAGGGTGGGTGGGCAGCAATGGAGGCGTCGCTTGTCCTCTGAGGACACGGGCTTTGCCTTTCTCCTTGTCCCACCTCCAAACTGGGCCTGTTCAGGAGCCTGGAAAAAAATCACAGATGTCAGCCCATACAGGGGGAGGGGTCCCTCCTCCTGGGGGGCTGTGGGAGCTCTCCGTGTCACCGGGAGAGTTGTTTGTCCTCCCCAGCAGTCGATCTGTGCTGGCAGGCTTGGCTCACGGCGGGTGGTGCTCACCCATCGCTTTTGCACCCCGGAGTGAGGCTCGTGCACCCAGGGACAAGCACCTGGGTGAAAGTGAGAGTTCCTCCAGCTCTGAGAGGACAGGGGTGTAATGCTGACATTCCGTGAAGAACCCAGCAGAAAATAGTTTGGAGAAGTTGTTAGAGTGGTTTTGAATGCTTTTAGCTTACAACAGATGGTTGTAGGAAAAAATGGTCTCTGTATCCTCATGTTTGCCTGCCAAAGCTCAGGGAGCGTTTGAACAACACTCTGAGGCACATGGTTGGATTCTTGGGGCTGTCCTGTGCGGGGCCAGGAGTTGGACTCGATGATCCTTGTGGCTCTCTTCCAGCTCAGGATCTTGGATGATTCAGTATTCTGCTATGGCAGGCATCCCTTCCAGCAGCCTGAAAGAGCAATCTTCCAGGATCACCTGGGCTTCTCTGGGGACGGCTGTCCCGGCAGATGGAGAAGGACACATAGCTCAGGAGAACTCGCACAGACGTGCGGAGCATTCCTGACAGTGGGCTCAGGGTAGAAAGGTACATAAATGTCCAACACCAAGGAATTCTGTAGGAAGCCAGCAGGACTATAGGATCTGGGTGACTGCTCCCAGTGTATCCCCCAGGGAAACCACCGCTCCTCACAGTTCAGCTGCGTTGGGCGTTCCTCTCCCCACCTCAGCCTCCACTCTCCATCCTTCTTGCTTCCCCTAATCCTGTGCACCTCCCTCGCATCGGATGGGGGAAGAAGCAGGGGTTCTGCATCCCGGCACTGAGTGATTGATCCCAGGCGGAAGCTCTGGTTATCGTGAAAGGTTCAGTAAAGAAACCTGGTCCCTGAGCCGAGGTCTCTTTGGAACTTGTCTTTTTAGTGAACGGTGGTGAAAACCGTGTGTCTCATGGTGGGAAGAGCAGCCAGGGCTCGCTGTCCCAGTCCACTTCCTCTGGAGTGGGACAGAGGGAGTGAAGCACCTGGTCCCTGGTTTTTTGCTTTCCCAGACGGCTCCTTGTGTTCCTGCTCCAGTGGAGCCTGGGAGGGAGAAGCCCGGCTGGGAGGGAGAAGCCCGGGCGGCGCTGTGGGGCCTGGCAGAGGGACAGCCCAGCTGGCTGTGGCTGCTGCCCCAGTCTGGGCTGGTGGTGTCACCCACCAGCACCCAGCCTCGTCCCGGCAGCGTGGCGAGGCCTGGGCCGGGCAGGCAGAGGTGCTGTTGCATGAGGACAAGTGGGGGGACGGTGGGAACATCGTGGGGACATCGTGGGGACATCGCAGGGTGCTGGGCACAGGGCTGACTCTTCTTGTCCTTTGTGCCCCAGGTGCTGCTGCTTCTTTAAGAGGAAACGGAAGAAGACGGCTCAGCGTCACAAGTGACCAGTGCCTCCTGGGCCTTGCAGGAACCACCGCGCCTGCAGCTCCTGCCCTGTCTCACTGGAAGGGGCTTCTCTTTAGGGGGGAGGAGGAGGAGGCATAGGAGGAAGAGAGAAAAACAAAAACAAAAACAAAAAAAGTGACATTTTAAACCAAAAAGAGAAGAAAACGTTCCAAAACAAACCACTCTGGGGTGGATCTGCTGAATGGTCTCCCTCGTTCACTCCAAGCCTGAAGCTCCTTTTGGGACCAGGACTGTGGCTGGCTCAGGTCTTGGTCGCCCTGGGAGGGGGGCTGGCTGGCTGACCCTCCTTCCCATTGTTTACGGCGAAGGCATCATTCACGCAAACCTGAGGACTGTGCTTCGTTCCTGCTCACTTTCCTCCCCTCCCTCCCCTGTGCTCTCTGCTCCTCCGTCCTCCTCCCTCCTTAATTAAGTGAAGAAATCCCATAGGCTCGATTGGCTGTGGAGAGGGCAGGAGGATGCAGGGCAAGCAGGAGAGTTGCTGGGAGAAGGGCCTGACTGCTGCAGCAGGAAGAGACAGGTTCCCTCTGTGGCTCCTTGGGAACAGTTACACTGTAATGTGCAAGCTGTGAGAAATTTGCAATCTACTGTTCCAGTTAGGGTTTTTTTTCCGGCTCCCTTGACACCTCCCTCCTCTGACAGTAACAGAGTAGTGTGGATTGTTTTAAAGAAGCTGACGTCGTTGCACTTTTTATTATTTTTAGCATTTACAGATGCACATTGTATCTGTGGATCTCTGCGTGGCCGCGCCAGCGCAGACAGACATCCAGCGGGGAGGACGGTGGGGTGCACGGAACGCCCTCGAGTGGGGATGTCCACGACCCTCGTGCCAGTCTGGGGCTCCCGACACCCGCCTTGGGCCGCGCGCTGAGGAAAGCATTACTTGAATTTCCAATCACCCTTCCTAGCTGCCGGTGAATGTCCTTTCCATGGTTTCCTACACCGTGCCTGACCCAGCTGGCCGGCAGACGCGAGACTGTCGCCCGGCATGGGCCGGAGGGAGCGGCATCAGCTTTGCTGAGTCAGAGGAATTTGTGCTGGTTTAAGAGGTAGATCAGGACTGAGGTTCCTGGGAAACGGCTGTTTACTGAAGCGTGGGCGTTTCTCGATGTGGACAGCCAGGCAGCCTTTCCAAATCCCTCCTTGGGGTGGTTGGGAACCTTCTGCGAGAATGCGTCAGCGGGAGCAAAGCTTCCCCAGCAGGGGAGAGGATACTTCATGCCTTAACACTGATCCCATCTCCCAATGGTCTGATAGGTTTGACTGGAATCGCCTTCACATCCTCTGTGTGAGCATGGGGCAGGTGCAAGTTCATCTGCACCATCCCACCCTGGAGCAGCCCTGGTTCTCCTGCACCACTTCGAGCCAAACCAATAGCAGGGAAAGGGCTTGGGGCGCTTTGCACACACAGAAAAACAGTGAAATCTCGCATCCAACTGCCGTGTTTCCCAAACTGGAGGAGACTCAGGCTGCCGGGGTTACTGGAGAGGTGGCAGGGCTGTGGGAGAACTCAAGCAGCTTTGGGGAGGTTGTGAATAGGTTCCTTGGACTTCGTCTTTCTGTATGTGACACCAGACCAGGCTGGAACTGTTCACTTGAGGGACTTGGCTTGTCATAAACTCGGGCCTGGCTTACCCCAAAATCCTGGAGAGCATGAAGGGAGGAAAGGGAGAGACTAGATCTCGTTGTTTATTCGATTTAATGATAATCTGCGTAGTTCGGAGTTTACGAAGGGCATTCCCGTGATGTTCAGTTTCTGTGGCTGGGTAGGAGCAGGCTTAGAGGGCAGGAGATCAGCCTGGGCAGGGAGCTCTGGGCTTGCTCCTCATGCATTCCTGAGTCAGGCAGACGCTGGTGTGATGCCAGGGTGGAAAAGCCTCACTCCTGGCCAGGATCCCCGCAGGGCGTCTCTTCTTCATTCTCCGCTGCGTTCTCTCCATGCCTTATCCCAACGAGCGCAGTGGAGGCACGGAGCCCTTGGCTCACACGTGCAGCTCCTTCCCTCTTAGCAAAGCATTTTCCTCCAGCCAGGCCGTGGGCCAGGGCAGGAACGGGGCAGGAAGGGCACTGCTCACCTCCCGCAGGTGCATGCCGGGCATGCGGCCCTGTCCCCTCCTGCCACAGCGAGGATGCGGCCGTGGCCACGTTCCACCTTTCTCTTTCCAAACTGCTTGGCTGCCAGTGGCTCCCAGGAGCCGTGTCTCTGGCACAGGCGTTCCCCTCTGCTGTAGGAAACCATGGTTTGGCGTCTTGGGAGGGGGGGTCCTGGGGCACAGGCGCTCCCCAGGGAGCCGCCTTGCCCGCTGCTGACGGAGCCGGGCCCTGAGACACTTCTGTTGCTGCCCCTCCCAAGCCCCACTAAGTGCCTGTCACCAGAACTCGATTCCTTCTGCATCTCCTGCCGTGTTTGGTCATTCCTCGCTGCCTCCGCTCAAGGAGCAGCTTGTAGTTGCAGCATATGTAAGTGTTTGCAGGGTGAGGGAGGGCTGGGGGGAAAAGGGCCATCTCAACAGGTTTTGTTCTTAAATGTTTTTGGGTTTTTTTTGTTTCAGTTTTTTTTTTTTTTGTTTTTTTTTTTTTTTTTAAAGTGAATGTATTTGATTGTTTAGAAACTTTCCTGACCTTGTTTTTAAGTGGGTTGGTTTGAAAGCTGTTTCACAGTGACCCACTACGGCTTCTCTCCGGAGATACGGTGTTCTTTTAATCCTACAATGATGTGTTTGTAGGGGAGGACTGTCCCCCCACGGCATGCTGGTAATGCTCACTTGTACCAAGCCCTCTTGCACTATAATCGTACGTTGGACTCTTCAAAAAAGGGCAAAGATGTGGGGTGGCTTTTTAACAAAAGAAATTAAAAAAAAAATAAAAGGAAAATAAAGCAGGTTAACAGCAAGTCCTGTGCTTGAGGGAACCGCTGTCCCCAGGGAGCTCCGAGGTGATGAGGAGATGCAGCCAGACTGAGCCAGCCGTGCTGTGGTAGGATGCAGGGCATTAACCTGGGCAATCCCTCCTCTCCTTGCCGGGAGCAGTCAGCAGCCGGGAGACCCCGGGCGAGGGGAGGGCTCTCGGGGGCTCCCAGCGCGGGTGCCTCCGACGCGGCTCTCGGCCCACCAACGTTGCGATGCAGTCTTCTGAGGTATCAAGTGAGATGATTATTTTTTTTTTTTCAATAAAACATTGCACTGCTGCATTGTTCTCCATGAATAGATGTATTTATTACCTCAGCCTGACCACAGAGCTTGTGTTTTGTCTTCCTTTGGCTCCATTGGGCTCTTGTGTCACTCTCCACTCCCCTTGGAGGGGACAGCGCATGGGTGGGACCTTGTGGGAGCTTCTCAACACTTGTTGCTTTACAGCCATGGTGGGTTTGGCCCTACAGAGCTCAGCCAAGGCGCAGCAGCACCTATTTCTCTTCTCCCTGGGCCCACACATTCCCACTTGAGCCATCCTGGGCAGCCGTGTCCTGAGGCAGTCCTTGAGAGGGACCACAGTGAGAGGGATGCTGGGATCTGCCCCCCGGCAAGGCTGTGGGATAAAAACTGAAGGAAAGAGTGAGAGAAGCCCAAATTCCTCTTAAATACCAGGAGAGGCCAGGCTGGAAACACACAGGAGTGTCTGTGGTGTTGCAGGTGTCAATGTTCATATTAGCACCATCAATGAAGGTGTCACCCCATGGCAGGGGTTGGACCTGTGAAGGGCCCTTCCAACCCAAACCAGTCCGTGATTACAAATCCTGGAGTAAGCTGAGCATGTGGGAACTAGGTTTTTATTAGGTCTGGGGCAGCGTCAATTCCCAAAAAGATAAATCTCGAAGGTGGAGATGCAGGTTCCAAGGGTGAGGGAGGGAGCACTTGAGGTCCACCTCCTTGTCAGAGCACACATGTCTCAAGACAAATTTTTGGGAACAGGAAATGAAAGTGCACACTAAAAATAGTACATTTAAGGCGGGGAATCGGCGGGGGGAAATGTCACGCGAGTGATCACAGCTTGGAGCGGGTTCCAAGCGTGGGAATACTGTGGGCTCAGGTGCAGGTGTTCTGTGTGGGGACAGTGACAGCTGCTCTCAAAGGTGGTTTGGCGCTCGGGTGGCATCTCTTTAATGCGACTGTTCAGGCACTGACCCGCAGCCATTTGGCTCGGCTCGGCTCGTCACTCGCTGGCTTCGGCTGCTCGATGTCCCCTTGTCCTGGGGGCCGCGGCTGCCGCCACCGGGGACACGCCGGGCCGGGGGACAGCGGCCTGGGGGACACACCGGGCCCGGGACCACAAAGGACACAAAGGGGACACACCGGGGCAGCAGCCCCACCTTCCCTCAGCTCCCGCCCTCCGGCCGCGCCCATTGGCCACCGCCACCGCTCGTCTCCGCCCCTTTC
>VZRN01003943.1:532582-553038 GCA_013397935.1 Dasyornis broadbenti
AGCCCAGCTCAGGGGGAGGGACCGGCTCAACAGGGATAAAGGGAAAGGAAAGTGGGAAGTCAGCCCAAGCTGCCTTTTCCCTTTTTTTAAAGCAGAAAAGGTATCGGTTTTGATAAAATCCACACGCGAGGGTGGGGAGGGGGGAAAGGGGCAAACCTAGCCCGGGGTAAGGGCGGGCAGGAGCACCACACCCCTAAAAGCTCCACCATGGAGTTCTGGGGAGTGCCACACAGTGGGATTGCTACAGAGCCCCGCTGAGCTCAAATCCTAAAAACGGCTCCCGCTGGGAGCAAGGCAGAGAGCCAAAGCCTAATCAGGAACGGGGACAGGTGGCCAGAGCAGTGTCCAAGGTCACCTCTGTCCCGTCACAACACGGGGGAGGCTCCGCTGCCTCCCTCGCCATCCACAGGATGCGCCGTTACCCCTCCCCACTCCCAGCCCCAACACCCAGAGCCTGTTTGCCCTGATAGAAGTTTTATTACAGAATTTTAATGGCACTGCAGGAGTAAGGTAATTCATTAGAGCCCTAAAACCCAGCCTGAAAAATAGATATTTGCCAGATCTCGTTAACCCCCCGGCTGCGGGTCTGGTCTGGAAGCAGGAAACTAGTTTCTCTTCAGTAAGAAAATATATGTTGCTAAATGAAAAATATACAGTTAGAAGAGTTACTGGCTCGCAAGCTGCTCGTCTGGGGGTGACACCTCTACCAGCTCCAGCATGTGGAACGAGGGGTCGCTCACGTGGAAAAAAGGAGGAGGTATAGTGTATATATAAAAAAAAAAACCAAAAAAAAGGCAAAAATTCAGGTTTGTTCACTCGGTCTGATTAGGAAATGGCCTTGGCTTCGGGCAGGAACGCTTCCCAGTACTTCACCAGCTGCAGGGAGGAGAAGGAGAGAGTCAGGAGCCTTCAGGATGGAGCTGCAGTGGGGGGGTCATGCTTGAGGGGTTCACAAGCTTGGCCTGAACTTGGAGGTAAAACCACATCAGGGACCACTCACCTGTTGCTGAGAGTTCAATAACGTCTCAAGGTATTTTGTGACGTGGTTTCTGAAGTCCTTGGATTTCTCTTTCTGCAAGAGATGGGCATGAGGCTGGACCAATCACCAACACCCTCCAGATTTTGGAAAGTGGAAGGAGAAACCACTGGGATTTTCCTGTTCCTCCTGGGGTCCCACGAGGAGACCAGCACAAAGCACACAGAGGGTCTCTGCCCACCCACCTCCATTTTAAGGGATACCCCGTGGGGAGCCCCCTCTTAGTCAAAAGGCCTCAGCGATGCCCCAGCTCATCCATGTTGGGATTTAGGGATGCTGCTGTGCCGGGAGCAGGAGCCTGGGTCAGCCCCGGCACGTACCTCAAACCGTATCACTTCCTTGCGGATGACAGCAGAAATGCGCTCAAAGTCCCTTTCATACTGTGTCACCCGGGACTCCCACTGCGGAGAAAGGAAGTGCGCTGTTTCGAGGCAGGGGAAGGAACTCTCACCCCCTCTCCACAGGGCTTTGGAGCCACCACTGCACATGTGAGAGGCATTGCTGGAGCAGAACCTGGTGTTTCCAGGTCTCGTCATGCAAGTCACGGGAGGTGGGAGCACTGGAGCACGGGAAGCACGAGCGGCCTCTCCCGCAGCCTCGCTCAAGGCTGGCTTGGCCCTTGGTGCAACTCGGCCACAGACACCCGTCCCTCCTGCTCAGGAGCTGCTCCCCAGCCCAGAACTTCCCTTTCCTAGGCCAGAGGCTCCCCACTGGATCACAGAGGGCAGGAGCAGAGCAGAGGCCCCGTGCTCCATTCCCTACCTCCGAGATCTCATCCTTGGCCTGCTGCAGCTTGTCCGGTTTGTTGGCCCACAGCAGCCTGGCCTCCATCTCCCTCTTCTTCTGGAGCATGGTCTGGGCATCCTGCCACCGCTGCCAGGTCTTCATGCGCTGGTCAAAGGCTCCCTGCAGGGCAGGAGGGGCAGAGGTCGAGCTCTGTGCTGCTGCCGCACCGGCAATGGCTCCAAGGGACTCTCCTGACAAGGGGACACTGCAGGTCCTGGACCAAAGCTGAGTCAGAACACGGACTGGGTCCTGCTCTGGAGCATCCACAGCTCCCATATGGACCAGTGGACCAAGGAAATGGCATTCTGGCCTCTGTGGTAGGACGGGTTTGGGGCAGGAAGGGGTCAGCCTGCGGCACTTGCTGCTCCCATGGGATTGCTTCTTCCCAGTGCACCGGATGGGCTGTGTGGACTCGATGCCCAAGTCCAGGAGCATCAAGGCTTAGGCTCCGCCCCAGTAGGCACTTGGCAGGTCTATTTTCACCATCTGGATCACAGGTTACCAGCTCACAGCCTCAGCCTTCACCTCTGGAAGGGCTGGGGTCCCTCACAAGCAACGAACTTGTTCCACATCCCCTCTGGAGAACAGCAGTGCAGCCAGGCCTCACCTACAACCATTTTCCAACCTAACCAGTGCATACCTGGACAACCAGCAAGTTTTCCCTCTGCCTGAAGAGGCCATGCCCCGTGTGCCCTCTGCCATGTCCTGTGCCATCCCTAAGCCTAAGACGGGTACGGGGAGGGGAAGCAAAGGAGTCCTTACCCTCACAACCGAGAGAAGGCGGATGTAGTCCCCCAGGAGCTCGGCCAGGAGGAAGAAGTCATTGTTAGCCTGTTCGTGGTGCAGCTGCTCTATCTTCTCCTCCACCTCAGCCAGCTGGGACAATGCTCGGGACAGGGCCGTGTTGTCCTCCGAGCTTCCCAGCATGGCCAGGCTCTTGGCAAACTGGGCCGTGTTCAACGCCAGCTCTGGGGAACGGGATGAAGGTCAGGAGATGGGCCTGGCTGCACCAGGTGCTCCCCAGGCCGGGGTTCAGCCCACGGAGCTGCTTTTCCATAGCCCCAGGAGATATCGGCTGGAAGAGCCAGCAGCTTCCAGCCATGAGGGGAAGAGAAGCAGCCGAGCAGGACAGGCACAGCTTTGCAGAAGTCAGTCAAAACACAGAGAGGAAGGAAAGGAAAACATCCCCACTCCCAAAGGATGTCTGGGAGGGAATAAATAAGGCCAGCTCTGATCAGGTTTGCTGCAGCAGCCTCCATTCCCACGGGGATAGGCTGAGGGAACTGGGGTTGTTCAGCCTGGAGAAGGCTCCAGGGAGAACTCAGAGCCCCTGCCAGGCCTAAAGGGGCTCCAGGAGAGCTGGAGAGGGACTGGGGACAAGGAACTGGAGTGACAGAACAGGGAGAATGGCTTCCCACTGCCAGAGGGCAGGGATAGATGGGATATTGGGAAGCAGGTCTTCCCTGTGAGGGTGAGGAGGCCCTGGCACAGGTGCCCAGAGCAGCTGTGGCTGCCCCTGGATCCCTGGAAGTGTCCAAGGCCAGGCTGGACAGGGCTTGGAGCAGCCTGGGACAGTGGAAGGTGTCCCTGCCCATGGCAGGCGGGTCGGAACAAGATGGACTTTAAGGTCCATTCCAGTCCCAAGCCATCCTGGGATTCCATAATCCCACAGGACACAGGTTCCCTTCCACACGACCACCCCAAGCTTGTGGAGCGGGACAGAAGAATTGGGGTGACTGTTTTACATCTGTCTCCCACGAGGAAGAGACAGAGGGTCCTTTACAGCCCTGTCCCACCTCCTTGGAAGTGTCCCCAGGACAGCTGGCCCTGGTGACCTCCCCCAGCAGGGCCCTGTCCCAGCCTAAAGCTCGCAGCACGCGGTGCTGATCCGGTCACCTTTCCGGTGGTTCACCAGCGTCTCCACCACGGCGTGCAGCTTCCGCAGCCGCTGGTCCTCGCACTCCACCTCCTGCAGCTTCTCCTCAAACCACTGCAATGGGTAAATCCAGAGCTAATTTCCACAGGTGGGGTTTTCCCTGCACCCAGGGCTGGAGCTGGGAAGAGCACACGGCTCCGGCGTGAGGACAGGGACAGCCTGGAGGCGCCCCGGCACTTACGATGTCCGATTCGTTCATCTTGATGGTCATTTTACTGACAGCATCCGTGGCTTTGTTGAACATCTTCATTATTCCTGCTCCACTCAAGGTCTGGGTGCTTACTGCTCTTGGGAGCTGGAAACGAATGGAAAAGTTTGCTTTGCCATAGGAGGAGACAGAGCCAGGCTGGGAGGGCTGGGGGTGTACAGCCTGGAGAGAAGAAGGCTCCAGGGAGAGCTCAGAGCCCCTTCCAGCACCTAAAGAGGCTCCAGGAGAACTGGAGAGGGACTGGGGACAAGGCCTGGAGTGACAGGACAAGGGGAAATGGCTTCTCACTGCCAGAGGGCAGGGTTAGATGGGATATTGGGAAGAAATTCTTGGCTGTGAGGGTGGTGAGGCCCTGGCACAGGTGCCCAGAGCAGCTGTGGCTGCCCCTGGTTCCCTCGCACTGTCCAAGGCCAGGCTGGATGAGGCTTGCAGCTACCTGGGATAGTGGAAGGTGTCCCTGTTCATGGCAGGCAGTGGAATGAGATGAGCCTTAAGGTCTGTTCCAGCCCAAACCATTCCATGACTCCGTTTTTCCCGTGAGGCAATTCCTGAGTGATCTCTCCCTGACCTTAGCTCAACCCACGGAGCCTTTTGTTTACTTTCTACCTCACGTCCAGCTGAGGGGATGGTTCAGCAGCTTTGGTGGGCACCTGGTATCCAACCCACCACACCAGTTCCCTCTCCCATGCCCCCTCTTACTGGGTTCTGCCTGCTGAGCTTTGCAGGATCCAGCCTCATTAACTGCTCAAGTACCATTTCCTTCAGCATTCCCAAGGATGCCTTACTCGGCCCTACTGACCTCCTCCTTTTCCAAGAACTCCCTGACATCCGGGTCCTGCAGCATGGTTGGATGGCTGACCACTCTCCGTAGATACCTGAGGGAGGAACAACTCCAGGGGTTACTTTGGCTGTAGCAAACCTGGCTCTGAGCCATCACAGCGACACAGCTTGGAATTTACTGCAGAATAGCAGCTGGGAAGCTGGAAATCAGAGCCAACAATTGTTCTAATTCACCCACCAATTTTCCTACCTCCCTGGGGAGTTCGGTGATGCCACCATGAAGACCTGACCTGCCAGACCTCTCTGAGGTCCCTCACTCTGTCCGGGGACAGCCCATGGGGTCGTACCTCTCTAGAGCAGCCCGACGTTTTTCTAGGAACTCTGCAGAGGAGGAATCTTCTTTCCCAACTTTCACTTTGGTCATGCCTAGCA
Source organism: Dasyornis broadbenti (assembly GCA_013397935.1). NCBI lineage: Eukaryota > Metazoa > Chordata > Aves > Passeriformes > Dasyornithidae > Dasyornis > Dasyornis broadbenti. The sequence continues at coordinate 537,761 of VZRN01003943.1, forward strand.
CAGAAGGAAGATGTGATTAATGAGCTGCTCTACACTCCACACACAAGGTAAAGTGGTTTATTACAGACTGTCAGGGTGACAGTGGAGGAGAGGAATCTTACAACAGGAATTAGACTTTGGCAATTTGAAATCTGCTCATTCCCAAGGAACTGACATGCAGGAAAGAGGCAAAGCAATGGGCTGGACTCAAGTGAACAGCAATTCAGTGACACCACAGAGGTTTTATTCTTCACAAAGCAGGTGTGGAGGCATCTGTGAACTCCAAGAAGGATTTAAAGCCAGAGCTCCAAGTAGAGAGCCAGAGCTTTGTGCCATAGAACCCAGATTATTTTCCCTGGCTGCTCTGCAGCTTCCCTGCCGGCTCTGAGACTGCTGCAGGCCTGTCCTCAGGCACAGAGCTCACCAACAGAAGAACCAGCCCTGGTGCTGCGCAGCTCCTCACTCACCTATGAGGCTCTTCTCGGGCGGCGGAGGGACAATGAACCCGTTCTGGGCGTGTTTCTCCGACAGCTTCTCATAGAGCCCCAGGAAGTCACTGAACCTCCTTTTGACTGAGAACTGCTTGCTCCTGAACATCGGCATGCTGGTCTGGGGAGAGATGACACTCGGGTCACACCCCCTGGGGAAGCCTGGCCCTGCCAGCTCTCTGCCTGCTGGCACCTCTGGTATGAAGTGGGACAGCACCAGTACTGCAAGAGGTGAGCAGTGACCAGAGCAAAATTTGGCCCAGGTTTTCCACAGTTTCCCTCCCCGCTGGGCTCTCCCTGGAGCCAGCAGCAGCATTAATGGCACTGAATAAAGAGCAACTGTTCCTGCAGCCAGGGGCTGCTCAGTAAGCCCTGCCCACTGCCTAATCCCATCATCCCTGCTCCACACGGGAACAGGGACACACCCCACAGGGGCCACCAGTGCTTTGGGCTGTGTTTGCAGAGCAGGAATTGAGGATAACAACTGCTCTAGTCTCTTCTTCAGACCACAGGGTGCCTGCCTGTGGCCCAGCAGCCACGGTACAGACAGCTGGAGCAACTTTCCAGAGCCCAGGGCAGGACTCCAAAGCACTCCAGCAGCTGCATTTCTCATGGAGACGGAGGGGAACAGGTCCCGACGTGAATCCAACTACAGCAGCAGCTCTGCAGCGAGTGCTGAGGTCAGGTCAGCTCAACCTGATGCTGCTGCTGGCACAGAACCTTTAGCAGCAGCCCCAGGCTCCGGGACTCTCCCAATGGATGCCATTCCTGCTGCTCCCTCCAACGCTGAGCATCCCTATCAGCCAGGACTGCAAAGAGGTAACCGGCTGTGAAAATAAAGCCAGAATCCTTTCAAACAGATTCCAACCCTACTCCTCGGCTAGGCTCAGGCTTTGTGGATTATAACTCCTGAATCCATGGAACAAGGCATTCAGGCCTCCTGTTTATTTAGGTCACTGCTGGCCTGGCTAAGGACAGACAGTCCAGCTGCCTTTAAGCATGGAAAAATAATGGAGAATTAGACACAGAGGGGTTAGACATACCTGTGTTGACACTTTGTAAGCTACGTAGGCATTCATGCCATCCCCTGTGGAAAACAGAAACAAGGTGTTGGGATCACACCACCAGCACTTTCCACTGTTCCCCGAACACAAAGCACAAGGCTCCTGACCTTTTCCTGCCTCAGTGATCTGATTTTGGGTCTGATGGAGCCCTGGATCTTCCCGCAGAACCAGAGGCAGCACCCCGCTGCGTGGCCCTGGACGCCTGCCCAGCAGCCACTTCCCAACCTGCTTATCCCTCCCCACACTTCCTACGGGAGCCAGCGCTGACAATCGGGCACTTGTTGTGCCAGCAGCGTCTGGGCTGGCTCCACACATCTGCTCACACCCCAACAATTCGGAGGCTGTGGGGCACATGAAACAGTCTATTCACAGGATGCAAGTCAGGCTGGATGGGGCTGGATCCTGGAACACCACAGGCAGCTTGCTCCAGCTCACACAGAAATCCCCTTGTTCACCTGGCAGTTCAACTGAAGGGCATCCTGTGAGCTCCGGTGCTACCCCTAAGATACGTCTGATTTACACCTCCCAGGCCAGAGACCACAAGCCGTGGAGTGGGAACAAGCTTCCACTCGTGAGGCTGCTCTGCTTGCCGGGATCAGATGCCACCTTCCACGTGGCTGACCATGACACTCTGACCCCACTTTCAATAGACAGAAACCCTCTTGCTTCTCACTTTGAAGCCAGAGTTGCTTCCCTGCCAAGCACGGCTTCCAGGGAATGTGCCAGAGCATGGAATAATGCACTTAGTTTCAGGTTAAGGGAATTTTGCCTACCCCATGCCAGCTTCACACAGGGCAGTGCTGCCTGAAGTCACACTGAGCTGGTCACCACAGTGCCAGGCACCAAGAATCCCAAAAACCTGGCTCTCCAGGCTTTCCAGAACCTGCCTCTGCCTCGCTTGTTCTCACCCAAGGCTTTGTGCAGCACCGCTTCTTTGAGATGCTGGAGGAAGTTTTAGAGAAGTGACTCTGGGATGAGGTTGGTGCTTGGAGGCAGCCCGGAGGCCGGAGCTGCAGGGCCAAGGCTGGCTGCTCTAACCCTGTTCTCTGTGCAGGACAGGAACTCACCAACTTTCTCCGGGTCACTCACTCCCACAGTCAGGTCAAATTTGTCCTCCTGCTCCTCTTCTTCCAGCTGTTTGGAGAAAGCACACAGGGACAGCAAATCAAACCCAGGAAAACAGGGTTCAACCCACCCCAAGCCATTATGGTGAGCTTGGCCCCCTGCCAAGGCACCTCTGGCACCTCAGTCTGGCCAGGGCCATTCTACAAAGCCTTCCAGCTCCTCATCGTGTCCAGGCAAGGATCCCACCCTGGGTTTGTCATTCCTACCCCACTGCCTGCCCAGACTGATGCACAAACTGCTCAGCCCCAAGATGAAACTGCAGAGCTCTGCTTCACAGCTTGGACTCTCAGGACCAGATCCACCACTGTTGGAGTTTTGGGAGCAGTCTGGACCTCCACACGAGCAGGAATGCCACCAGGCTGACCTGAGGCCCACTCCAGTGGAATCAGTCCCAGACTGATGGCCCGAGATACAAACCAGGGCATTCCACAAGGCAATTATGTATTCATTACATCATTTAAGATTCGTGTTTACAACTGAGTACACGGACAGATTTCTGCCAAAGACAGCTTGAAATCTGCAGGACAGTTTGGAAGAGCAATTCTCACCTCCTCATAGCTCTTTGAAAGGTTTCTAGAAGAAGAACTTGAAGCTACATCTAATGAGGGTGAAGGATTCGATGCTTTGGCCACCTCCTTCTTCTGGTTGTTCTGTGTGTTGTCAAGGGACAGCTCCACAGTGGCATCTGTCAAGAGAAGTTTGCAAGGGTCAGCCTCTCTCCTGGGGTTTCTGGAAAGGCAATTGCAATATTCTCTGGTTCATGGGTTCTAGGGAGTAATAACAGTCTTAATTAGCAAAGAAATCCACAGGGAGGACGCCTGTAAGCGCTGGGAAGAGCACGACGAAGCATCGTCACTGCAATAAGAGCATTTGATCAATCCTGCTGGAGAACATTATGTTAATCCAATGAACTTCTTATTCCAGAAGGAGCCAGGCATCACCTCTCACTGATCACATCCTTTGAGCAGCTGCACCCCTGAGCAGCTAAAGCCAAGCCGCATTTTACCTGGCACATCGGCCAGCCTGGGAGGAAGGCTCCTTCCCAGGCCACTTCTCCACCTGGAGGATGTGAAAACTTCCACCTCTTAGCAGATGTGCCCAGAATTCACTCTCAGCCCATCAAGCCAGGGCTGGGGAAGGTCTGGCCCTCCTCATTTTCCCCTGCTGAGGGGGATTGTGTTGCCTGTTCCTCTACTAGAGATGCTTCCTACAGAGGCAGGAGAAGGTGGAGAAGGAAAATCCTTTAACTCTGAGGAGACACTCACCACCTCAGGGCTTAAGCCAACAAAAGCAACATCCATTTTAATCCTCTTCAGCTCCCAAACAGTTAGTCCTGTAGCAGGATTATCCCAGAGACCTGGAGGAGGCTGCTCCAGCCTTCCCAAACACAACACCAGAGCAAGCAGACTCGAACATGAGTTTGAGATAAGGACTTGTGATCTGCATTTCGTTATGGATATTTTAGGACTATCACACCAGGCCTGGAGCCGAGAGAGGCCCAGCAAACACAGACTCACCTGCAAATAGGTCCTGATCGTCCTGCTCCACATGAACCCCATTCTCTTTGGAGGAGCTGCTCACAGGGAGAGGAGATTCTGCTTTCGGGGCCAGGGAGTTGCTCTGTGAGAGCATTAAAAGCACAAAACCACGGGGTCATTTATGCTGAGGGATGGAGGGGCAAACACGTCACCCTCCTCATCACCCCACCCTGTGCCCTTCCACCCACCCTTCAGCATCACCCTCTCTGCCACTTTGAAGGACAACAAATGCCATACAGAACTCTAGAGCCAGTTTCCACCCAAAAAGGACCACGTTGTCTGCTGGGAGCAGGCTTGGGGACAAGGGGACAGCCCAACCGAGAGCTTTTATGCCAACCAATCCTCCCCACAAGAAGATAGAACTGCTCCTGCATTTCTGTTACGGGTGCCTGCATCCCAAATCATCCCTCAATTTGCAGGCAGAGAGATATTCCAAGGAAGAAGGGGACAGCAAGTGCTATTCTGTAGGTCCTGGCAGAGAACAGAACAGGTCTTTGACAGGCAGTAAATGGAGCTCTATTAGAGCCTCTGAACCAACAGCTCCTTGGCACTCTCTCCAGCAAGGAAGTGCCATCGGATCCCATCGCTCCTCAAGGAGTGAAGCCGTGCTGAGGCAGCTCTTCTTTGAGGTGGGTTTATGTCTTTGAGTGGTAAAAAAAAAAAAAAAAAAAATAGCCATCAAAACATTCACTTGATGGCAAGTCCTCCTGTATTTTAGGATGTTTTCCTAGATGAGGGACTACTCCCAGTTTGGATCACAGCAGCCAAAGGCATGAGCGATGTTTGTTAGTGATGGAGAGCATGGAGCAGAGACCCCCACGCCAAACATCCCCCCAGGGCCCCTCAGGGTAGTGTCCAAGCCACCAAGAGGACTGGTACCAGTGGTGACCTATGAGTAGAGGGCTCACACAGCTCCTCCACTTCCCCAGCAAATCTTCAGGCTCACAGAGAACCCCACTGCGCATGGACACCGTGGTTTTTCTACCATAACTGCTTCTCAGTTTGCCTTAAATTTAGTTCCTCAGACATGAAAGCACCACACCCTGTTCCTATTTCTCCATCTGCTGCTACAGAGGAGCCATGGCCTCATTAGATCAGCCCATGACGTGATACCAGCCATCTCTGGGGCCGGATTCAGCAGCCCCCAACACCCCATGAGTGGGCAGAGGTCTGTGCCCCTGCACTGGCCTGACGCTCACCACGGGCAAGCAGAACTTCTTTGGGAAGAGCTGATCCTTGGGGGCATCCCTAGAAAGGGCTGTAGTCCCACAGGGATCCAACCTCTGTCGACAGACAGGTGAGGTCCAGCTCTGGTTCTATTCAGGTCAGACCCAAACTCTTCCTTACTGGCGATGCCCAGGGGCTGTTGAGCCCCCTGAACGCTGGCAGCTGGGCGGATCTGCCTCCCCTGCTTCCCAGAAAGTGTTTTCCCAACGTTCAAGGGCAGAGACAAGCGAAGCCACCAGGTCACAAGAAGAGCCAAGTATTAGCTATGACAGTGGCTTCCACAGCAAAACCAAACACCTGATAAGCTGCTGTGGCTCACCAGCCTCCCTTTCCAGCAGAGGGATGTGTAATTCCCGTGAAATCCCACGGCACTCGGTGCTCACCCCGTTTGGTGGGCCACAAACTATCGAGCCACCTACTACATCCTCCACTTCTTCACCAAAGAAAGGTCCTGAGATGTTCCAGACCATCTCCATGACCTGGTGCCTGCCATAGGTACCAGCACATTCCTCTTGCATGGCCCAGAATTGAACTTTCCCCTGTTATTTTCCAAACATGCAACCCAGCTGCTGTTTTGCCCAGAGCAGTGTGAGAGTTTCACCCCCACAAGGTCACAATCTACCCACATTCCCCCACATCTACCTTGTTCCTTGCTGCAAAGCCACTGGAAACACAAGCATGGTTCAAGGACACCAGGCAGGAGCTGCACCACAAGCGGTGCAGAAACACCTCTGGCTTTGTGTTGGTGGCAGGAGAAGCTTGGCCAGGCCATTCCCAGCAGGTTCATTCGGTCATGGCCACAATCTCCTGCTTGAGGCCTCCCTGGGTTGGAAAACTGCAGAATGTTCTTGGAGAGCTTCCTGCCACAGACACCAACTCCTCCTGCACTGCCAGCTGGACCAGGCAGGCTGGAAAAAGTCTGGGTGGGGTGGGCAGGGGCTCCTGGAGCTCAGGGAATCAACCCCACAGCATTCCAGCCTCCAGCCTGCTGGAAGAGATTCCGTAGCGCCTCTAGCTGAGATCCTTGCTCCATGAAGACACTGATCCCAAGAACCAGAGGCCAGTGGCTGACTGGGGAGGGAGTCAGCTTGGGAAAGCACCAGCCAGTGTTTTAGCTCCCCTCCTGCCTGCTGGTCACTGCCTGGAGCAAACCTGGGACAATGCCAGCATGAGTTAATGCCAACAGCGTTCAACAACCTGGACTTTCTGCACAGGAGACTGTTGGAAACAAGGAAAGATGCTGGCACCCTTCACACCTCTACCTTCAGCATGGATTTGTGCAGCAGTACCTGGCTTGTTGAACAAGTACCACCAAACCCTCCAAGAGCCTCCTACAGCCCCGTACAAGGCACCAGTCTGCAGGGGACACTGGATGCCTCTTGTCACCTCACCCCTCACACCACCCTCAATCTCAAACTGCGAGTGCCACACCAGCACCCTCTGGATTTTGAGGGGACCAGAGCTGATGATGCTGGGGGAAGGCAGATGGGACTTCTTCCCCCAGTTAAGCCTCACAAGCTGCACAGCAAAGAGGCTGAGCTGTGGCTGCCACTGTGGGATGGTCGTGCGGGATCTTGAAGACCAACTCGTTCCACCCCCTGCCATGGGCAAGGACACCTTCCATCAGAGCAGGCTGCTCCAAGTCCCATCCAACCTGGCCTTAGGCAGTAGTTCTGCAAGAATGGAGAGGTTACAACCCCGGGGAAACGGGGAACAGCCGAGTATGAGCCCTTTTTCAATCCTACAGCCATGGGAGCCGCTCCGTGACCCCCACCCGGCCCCGCCGCTCCCTCTTCTCTGCAGCCCCGCAACAAGGTCCCTCTTGAAGGGACACGAATCCAGAGCCATCGCCCCTCCTTTATTCTGGGGGATTTGAGAGTGTTCGCCCCTATTTTTTCACCAAGCCCAGGGGATGCCCCGCTGGGGACAGCGGACAACCCCTAGCACACGGGCCGGACCCCGCAGCGCCCCCGGGGCGGCGCCCCGCCCGCGGCCGCACTCACGCTGCCAGTGAAGATGTCCTCGCCCTCTGAGTCGCTGTCAGGGGCTCCCGGCCCGCGGTGCTCGGGGAAGGGCGGCGGGCGGCGCTCGGCCGGGGAAGGCGAGCGGGACCCACGGCCGCCGCCCGACGCCATCGCCGCCGCTTCCGCCCGCGCCCGCCCCGCCGGAAGCGCCCGCCGCGCCTTAACCCGCGGGGCGGGGCCTCGGTTGCGGACGGGCTTCGGATTGGGCAGTGCCTCTGCCCGCCCCGCCCGCCCCGGCAGCGACAGCCAATGAGCAGCGCCGCTGGCAGGCGTCGCGCCGTCACCGTGGAAACGGGGGTGCGCCGGCCCTACCATTGTACAGGCGGAGAGGGGAGCGTTTCCCCTCCCCGCGGGAGAAGTGGGTGAGCCCAGAGCGCCGCGTCCCCTCAGCGCCCCGACTGAGGTGGCTGCGGTCCCTCTACACCCCGGGGAGCGATCCCGTGTCCCCTCGACAGCCTGGGGAGTGGTCCCGTGTCCTCTCGATAACCCGCGGAGTGGTCCCGTATCGCCCAGAACATCCCGGGTTGAGTCCTTTCCCCCCTGAAAACATCCCAGGATGAGCCACATAACCTGGAGATGTCCCAGAATGAACGCCGTACAATCTCCAAGACATCCCAGAATGAGCCCTGTAGCACTCCAGACGTCCCAGGATGAGCCATATAGCCCTCAAGATGTCCCAGGATGGGCCCCAGACCCTGAAGATATCACAGGATGAACTCATAAGACCTCCAAGACACCTCAGGATGAGACAGAAACCCCTCAAGACATGTCAGGATAAGTCCTATACCCAAAACATCCCAGGCTAAGCCACATACACCCACAAAAAGAGTCCAGCACAAGCTCCATACCTAGGAGATGGCCCAGGATGAGCCCTGTAACCCCAAAAAACATCACAGGATGAGCCCCATATCTCTAAAGATATCTCCAGATGAACCCCATAACCTGAAAACGTCCCAGGATGAACTCTGTGCATACTTTGAAGATGGCCCAGGATGAGCCATATACCCCCCAAAGATGTTCCAGGATAAGTTGCAGACTATGAAGACGTCACAGGGTGAACCCCATACACCCACCAAGACATCCCAGGATGAGCTCCACGAGCTCAAAACATCCCAGGATTAACCCCATAGTCCCACAAGACACCCCAGGCTAGAGAACTTGGTCTAGGTACATGTTTGCAGCCAGGTCACATTTCCATCCTTCATCCACGCTGGCTCCCAGGCAAGGAGCAAACGGAAAACATAACAGAGCTTATCCTTATCTGAAGGACTTGCCAGTGTACTCCCCTCTTCCTGCTATCAATGAGCAGCTGCTAATTCCCTCCTGCCTGAAATTCTCTCTGGGATTTGTAACAGCAAGGTCCATTCTTTCACTGGCACGTGAGACCCCACACTGGAAGTCTCCCAGATTGCCTTACTGGGTTTGGAACGAGGGGTTCACCCCATGGAGAACCTGCCAGTGTCACTTTTTTGACGAGGATGGCTAGGGATGAACACAGCTGTCCCAGAAAACTCCCTAAGGATAAAGTGTGAGGAGCACATACATCCTTTCAGATGAGCAGGGGAGGCAGCAGGAGGAGATGCAGCTGCCAGAAGGATCGGGAGGTCCTGCCAGCTGGACTTTGCACTCTGAAGCAGAGAAAACTGAGCTGCCTTGATAAGCAGTGGAGATAAATCCCATCCAACCCTTCACGTCCTTATTCTCCCTAAATTCTCCCTTTAGCCCCTGAAGAACGCCTTTTTAAAGGAACAGTTTCATCCACTCAGTGTTGGAGCTTGGGCAGTCTGAGGATGAGACCACTTTCTGCTGCAAACCTCTTTTGAATGCACTCCAGGCTTTGGGTGCCAGGTTTAGACCTCTGGATGGGTGGCAGTGACTTAGTCCCAGCTCTCTTATAGGATTAGGGGAAATCGCCCCATAAAACCAGGGCAGAAGCTATAAAGATTCCCACAGTGGGAACAGACATTGCACCTGCTCAGCCTCAGATGCAAAAGTAAGAATCAGCTTGGAGTAGTCAAAATTGCTCAGAAAGATGCCTCAAGGTACTTCATTGTGGCCATGGCTGAAGACTTCAGACTAAATAGCCTTTGGGAGCTCATTGGAGACAAGAGGTGCTTTATTACCCAGCCACATGTGTTTAAGACCACCCCCCACCATATCCTTCCCATGTGCTACCAGATGCCTGCATAGATCTTTACTTCCCTATCAGGATGAGCTCTGACTCCTCTCACCCAACACATCCCTTCTTTCCCAGCCCATTCCACTGCCTGAGTGCTCAGTTCCCAGGTGTGTGGGTCCTCTGATCCCCTCTCCAAGCGCTCCCTTCTCCCCCTCGACCCGCTGAGCATCCCGCCCTTCTCCTTGCCCTTTACCAGATCCCCATCCCGGGCCAGGGTCTCCATGGCCAGCAATACATCCAATATAAGCTGCCCCCAGGAGCCAGAGGAGCTCATTAATCACCTTTTTATTTCAAGTGCTGTACACAATGTGCTGTACACAAAATCCCCACCACGAGGTGCTCCCAGCGCCCCTGTGCAGACCCCGCCTCGGTCCCCACGGTGACCCAGCGCCCACTGCTGCTGGGGGCAAGGCCAAAATAGGTTACACCCACCCACCCCCGTGCTCACGGGGCACCGGGACAGGGTGGCATCAGCCCCCCTGGCGCCAGCCCTGCCACTGCCCGTGTCACCCAGAGTGCCCCACACCAGGGTAAGGGTTCACTTCCAAAGCCATGGCATCGGGCCCTGCCCATCCCTGGCACTGCCAGCCCCAGCTACCGGGGCTCAGCATAACATGGCAGCCTCCGAGGGCAGCGGGGAGCACCTGCAAGGAAAGGATGAGGTTGGAACATCGGGTTGCTGACCTGTCCCAAAGAAGTGGGAGCAAAGGCACCAGGATCAGCTCAGCCCGGTGGAGGTCTGGAGAAAATTCCAAAGGGGTATGGAGGCAGTGAAGCCCCAGTGCTGTTTGCTCCTCTTCTGGGGGTCCCCAGGAGAGGCAGGGAGCCATTCCAGGTGGTACTCACTCCATCTTAGCTTCCAGGTGGTGGACAGTCTGCTTGTCCAGGTAGCGGCAGAAGAGTGAGAGAAGGTTGCTGGGCAAGAAGAGAGGCTCCACCAGCGAGGCCTTGGGCAGCTGTGACAGCTCCCGGGCCACCAGGTACACCGTGTCCGTCCTGGGGGCACCAGAACAGGGGCTGAGCACCCAGCACAGGGGCTAAGCACCCCATGGAACAGTGACAAAGCTCCCCCCAGCTCACACAGTCCCTCACCATGCCTCAAAGTCCCCTCTGCGCGGCTCCAGCGGTGCATCAGACGACAGCAGCCTTTCTCCGTGGCTCAGCAGAGAGTAGAGCAAGGAGATGCCAAACTGCAGGGAAGCACCAGGAGTGTCACAGCCAGCAGCAGTGGCACCCCAGGGACACGATGAGGCTCAGGGCCACATACCTGGTTCTTCAAGGCCATTGTGAGGGGGAGCTCTGGAGACTCAGTCAGAGGCTGGGTCAGCTCCTGCAGGACCTCGATGAGTTTGCTGAAGGTCAGCCCATCCACCACCACATTCAATGGGCTGTAGAGCAGGGGGAGAGACTGGGAACGGCAGAGGAGAGAGCGGGAATCTGAGACCCTTTGACCTGTCACAGCCACAGCCCCATCCCAGCACCTAGCAGGGAAGGGCACTGCCACCAGGACTACTGGTGGCTGACTCCTAGAGACTTTTCTCCTCCTCCCCAAGGATGGAAAGAGGCTTCTGTCTCACAATAACCCCACACGACAGGCCCCCGTCACTGCCCAGGGTGCTCCCCCCACAGCAAGAACAAGAGGAAGGAGGCAGCCTGGGCCATCCCTGCCCTGGCTGGAGGTACTTACCTCATCCAGCACATCCTTCTTCATGAGGAAAGGCAGGTGGTGCGTGATGGTCAGCAGGATGTTCTCCCCTTGCTCTCGGGTCAGGTGGGGCAGCAGCCGGGCTGTGAGCTTCTTGCCCTTCCGCACACACAGCAGTTGCAGGAATTCATTTTCTGCCTCCCTGGGAACAAAGGCTCCGTTGGCACAAATCCTGAGGGACCTGGAGCATCTCTGTCCATCCAAAAGGACCAGCATCAGCTCCACTGGAGGCCAAGGTTCACAGGCAGGGTCAGCATAGGCTGCAGTGTCATGTGGAAGGAAGGACCCAACCTTCCCATGACCCAGACCTGCTCATCCATGACCATCTCAGATCCATGAGGACCAGGACATGCTGCCACCTCCCCTCTCCCCACAGCACAGACTCACTCTTCGCTGCTACAAGCCCTGATTTTCAAGGATTGGTAGATACTCTCCACTTCTTGTCTCTTCTGCTCCTGCCTGGGGGGCCGTTGCTGCCCCAGGGCCAGGGACGTTTTCCGTTGCGCCTCCTCCACTTCCATCAGCTGCAGGAAGAGCTGGAGAAACAGCAGAGGGTAAGTAGGAAGCTTGGAGCATCTTCTACCAACTGGCTATCCAGGACCCTGCCTACGTAGATGTGCCCTTAGAGAAATCCCTGGATGAAAACAGAACACCTGGACCATCCTGCCCTTCTCCAAATCACCACTCACTCACCTTCTCGATCCTGTGCAGTGCCCGCAGCCGCTGGCTCCCTGTGGCCTTTGGGAGGGGAGAAAGGAAGGCACAAGGGTTACAGCCAGCCCCAGACACTGCCACCAGCCCAGCTACTCCCTGGGGATCAGGACACAGAGCAGTCCCATGGGGAAACCATGGCCAGCTACAAATGGCCAGAGCCCGATCCCACCCCTTGGCCAGGCACAAGCTGCCACTGCTGAGGTGGCACCTCCTCCATCTGTGTGCCCCATCCCACTGCTCAGGGCAGCTCCTCCTGGCAATTCAGGGCACCAGCCAGCCCAGCTTTCCTTCACCTACCTCCTCCACGAGGGCATGGTGCACAGCATCAATGGCCCGGCGAGGGCTGTAGCAGGTGGACACCGCGACCTGGCCCAGCGAGCCAGCAATGCGCACCACTGCAGGAGAGGGGGAACTCAGTGATGCCACATCCCAGAATTCCTCACCCAGCCCCCCAGTACCTGCCCCAGCCCCTCACCGGAGTCATAGGTCTCCACTTTCTGGATGAATGGTGTGACCAGCTTGGGGGGCTCCTGTTTGTTGCGCCCACCCAGCAGCTCCTCCTCTGCCTGTTTGCGCTCCAGCCGGTGGTAATAGGACTGTAACAACAGACATAGCCAGGGTTTTGAGATGCCAGGAGTCCCCTTCACCAGCCCTGGAGGGTTCCTCCAGCTCCCAAAGCCCCAGCCTGAAGAGAACAAGCCCCAGGTGCTGCCAGCAGGACCTCACCTGGTAGTAGTAGTCATCATCCATGTTCTCACTCTGCAGCTGGATCATCTCCACCTTGATGACCCAGTCCTTCTCCTTGGAAGTCATCAGCCCAGCATGAGGGTCCGCTTTACGAGACCATGGCTTCTTGGGGGAGACACTGGCACAGGAGAAGACCTCAGCCCACTGTGACTGCCCAAAGCCCCACCCTGCACCCCACAGCACCCCATGGACCCCTGTACCTCTGTGTCTGCCTGCCCTGCTGTTGCCGCTGAGTCAGGATGCGCTGGTGCTGGGGGTGCAGCTGGGTCATGTGGCTGGGTGTGCTGCAGGGGACACCAGACAAGGGTCAAGCGGAATTTTGGGACACCCCCAGAGTGGGGTGAGCCCCCCGCTGCTTTGTGGGGCCCCTCCAGTCCCACCCCAACACCCCACTCCGGCTACCTGAGGTTCAGCTGGCCCATGGCTGAGGGGCTGAAGAGGAGAGCGGGGTCCAAAGAAGGGGACATGGGCCCAAAATGCATGGCCAGAGGCCGCTGTGGCCTGCCCACGGTGGGGGACCCAGGCTGGAAAGGGGTCGGAGGTGTGTACCCTGCAGTCTGAGAGGGAGAGAAGAGATCAAGGGTCTGAGCCTTCCCCTCTGAATATCCCACAGAGGTCGGCCAGCTTCGTACTGGCTTCTGGCTCCCATCCCCACTGGGGCCACCCTCTGGCCAAGTGCAACCTCCCAGATACTACCACTATCCCTATCCCCTGCCACTCCAGGGCCACCTCAGAGGGGCCACGGCAGTGGCTCAAAGCCCACCACATTACCTGGTTGGGAGTGAAGAGTGGAGGTGGTCTGCAAGCTGGTGGGAAGGGCCGAGGGGAGCAAGGGGAGCGAGGAGGCATCAGGGCTGCCTGCTGCAGAGCAGGAGACAGGAAGTGTCACTGGGACAGGCCTGGCCTCGAGGCTGCACCGCCAGGGAGGGGAGGAAGAGAAAGAAGGGATGCAAGAGCCCCCCTCAAACACCTGTTACCTGCTGGAGAAAGCACTGGGGGAAGGAACTGGAGGACATCAGTCTCAAGTCAGGGCGCTTGAGGTGGGGAGAGCCCCCATAGCCCCTCTGCACAGGGGAGCCGAAGAAGTCAAGAGTCATGTTGGCGGATGGTGGGGGCCTCTCCAGGACCTGAAGGATGGCTTTATCCTGTGGGGCGGAGACAGCAGCAGGTGGCAACAAGGCACAGCTGGGAACAGTTTAGTTCCCCCAGCATGAGGCAGCTCACCAAAACCTTTGGTCATAGCTCAACCAAGACCATGCACCAGTTGGGCTCCCACCCTGGTAGTGTGGAGCAGCTGGGGACCCACAGGAACACCCAGCATGGGGGTCCCAGTCTCCACAAACCCAACAACTTTGCCTTCAAACCCAGGCCGTGCTTTACGTGGGCATCCAAGACATATCCATGTACCTCCAGAGCCATGATGAGGGTTTGGAGAAGCCCCAGTTACCCCACATTCCCTTTGTGACCCTTGTCCCAGAGTAGTGGGGAGCCCTTGGCCACTCCCAGAAGGTGTGGCTGGGAGTACTGACCTCCAGCACAAGGTGGGGTGGGACACTGCCAGGGCGGGAGCCCCATACTGCAGGATCCATCGCCAGCTGGAAAACAGGGAGATGACTGGCATGAGGTAAGTGAGCAGGAGGAGAGGGCAGGGGACACCACAGGGGCTGCTCAGCCTCATCACCAGATGGGAGGGGACATTTTTACCATGTCCTCCTTGCCAAAGCCTCCCCAGCATGTACCAATCCTGCTGTCAAGCACTGCTGAGTCCTGGCTCTGCAAGGAAAGGGGAGTTAAAAGTCTGCCTCCCTCCACCAGTGCCCTCTGTCGGGCAGGACCCACAGGTGTGGGGATGGAGGGTGGAGCAGCAGGACCCCCTCTCCCCTCACACACCTCCAGTGTAGGTTTGCTCTGCACAGCTCTCATCACTGCCGGGTCTCCCAGCTTGTTAGGCTCCTCAAAGCACTCCTCCTCTTCCTCCTGTTCCTCAGTCCCCAGCTCCTCTACCTCTTCCTCCAACTCAGAGCTAACCTGCTCCACCTCCACTTCTATCCCACCTTCCTCCTGGGGCTCTCCCAGTTCCTCCAGCTGCTCAGCTGTTCTTCCAGTCGCCTCTGCCAATGCTTTGGCCACCTCAGGGCTTATCTCCGGTGGCACCAGGAGTTTTGGGACATCCTCCTCTGTGGAGTCTCGGTCTTGGAGGGGGGAAGCAGAGCACAGCAGGGTGGGTGAATGCCTGGGCAGTATACACCATGGTCTCTGCTCCCCTGTTGGGTGCTGGCTGGTCTCCCCAACGCCGGGACTCCCCTAGGATCTTACCTAACCCAAAAGTCATCTCGTTGTACAGGTCGAGCTCCTCATCCTCCTCAGCTATCTCTTCCAGCAGAAGTGCATCTTCCACCAGCAGGAAATCCTCGAGGATCTGGATTTGGAAGCAGCAGAGTCCTCACTAAAGGAGAGGTAACCCTAACGTGCTCCCAAAGTGGGGGGC
>VZRN01003943.1:562197-609246 GCA_013397935.1 Dasyornis broadbenti
ACAACCCCCCCCCCCCCCCAAACGTTTTGGTTATGATTTGCTTCCAGGTACTTCTTTGGAAACCAGCTCTCTTTCTCTCTTCCAGCATACACGAGAGCCTCAGATACCTGGAAGGCAGAGCCACGGTGTTTCACTCCCGTTACCTCTCGGTGTGGGCGGGCACGGGCGCGGGAGAGAAGCCCTCGGTGGTTCTGGGCCACTTCGTCCTGCCCCCTGCCTGCCTGCAAGAAGGTCAGGGTAAAAATCATCTGGGGAGTTTTTTCCAGGGAAATCCCCCTTGGTGCAAACCAGCACCGACAGTTACTTGTCTGCAGGGAGGGACTCTCCTTCTGCTTGGGAGTGGCTCTTCCTCCCAGAGGGCAGGGTATGATCCACCTATTATCACAGAATGGCTTGACCTTGAACATTCCCAGGGATGGGGCAGCCACAGCTGCTGTGGGCAACCTGTGCCAGGCCTTCAGCACCCTCACAGGGAAGAATTTCTTCCCAGCATCCCATCGAACCCTATCTTCTGTCAGTTTGAAGCCTTTTTTTTGTCCTGGCTCTCCAGGCCCTTGTCCCAAGTCCCTCTCCAGCTCTCTTGAAGCCCCTTTAGGCACTGGCAGGGCTCTGAGTTCTCCCTGTAGCTTCTCTTCTCCAGGTGAACACCCCCAGCTCTCCCAGCCTGGCTCCAGAGCAGAGGAGCTCCAGTCCAGAGCATCTCCATGGCCTCCTCTGGACTCTCTCCAGCAGCTCCACGTCCTTCTGCTGTTGGGGACCCCGGAGCTGGAGGAGCACTGCTGCTCCTGAGCAGGCCAGAGGGGCAGAATCTTCCCCTCACCTGCTGTGCACACTGTGGGACAAGCCCAGGACATGAGCCCAGGACATGTGGCCCCCATCCATGGGCTTCTCATCCACCAGCACCCTCAAGTCCTTCTCAGGGCTGCTCTCAAGCCATTCTTACCCACCCTGAATTTGTGCTTGGGATTGCCCTGGCCCAGGGGCAGGACCTTGCATTTGGGTTTGTCCCCAGAGGCACCTGCAGGGCTTCACACTGGCAGTGACTGCTACAGTCCTGTTCTTTGATGCTCTCACAGTCACTTGTTTTGTTGCTCTTGGCAGAAATCAGAGGGAAAATTGGCCGGTTTATTTGGGAGAAGGCAGATGCCCTTGAAGAACAGGTAAGACAAGAAATTTGTTCTACACATGTATGTGCTGAAGGATGAACTTGCACTGAGCAGGAGCTTTCACAAGAATTCAGGGGAAAAAAGCACATATTACCCTTGGGAAAAGGGGCAGGCAACTCAGTAAGTATTTAAGGATGTCCATGGGTCATGCAGAAAAAAAAATTAGAGAGCTGAAAGCTCAGTTAGAACTTAATCTGGCCACCTCTGTAAAGGGTAGTATTTTTATAAATTTATAACAAAAGGAGGGCCAAGAAAAACCTCCTTTCTTTATTGGAGTGTCCATCACCACAGAATGGACCCCCAGAAATCCAGGAGGAGGCAGTCAGTGACCTGCTGTGCCACTGAGAAGCTCACAAGTCCATGGGCCTGGATGGCAACCATCCAGGGTGATGAGGGCGCTGGAGGAAGAGCTTGCTAAGCCACTCTCCATTATTTATCATTAGTCCTGGCTCACTGGGGAGGTCCCAGATGAAGTGCCAATGTGGCACCCATCCAGAAGAAGGGCTGGAAGCAGGAGCGAGGTAACTACAGGCTTGTCAGTGTGACCTGTGTGCCAGGGAAGGTTATGGAGCAGATCACCTTGAGTGCCATCACATGGCATTTACAGGAAAACCAAGGGATCAAAGGCAGCTAGCAAGGATTTAGGAGAGACAAGTTCTACTTGACCAACCTGAACCCCTTTTATGACCAGGGCACCTGCCTGGTGGATGAGGGAAAGGCTGATGTGCCTACCTTGATGTCAGGAAAGCCTTTGACATCATTTCCCGCAGCATTTCCTGGAAAACTGCAGCCCATGGCTTGGACAGTTGGTGTCCAGTCACCAGTGATGGCCCCAGTCCTGTTCAGTATCTTTATTGATGACCTGAATGAGGGGATTGAGTCCAGCATTGGCAGATACACAGATGACACCAAGTTGGGTGGGACTGCGCATCTACTGGAGGCTTGGAAGGCTCTGCTGAGGGACTCAGGCTGGATCCATGGGCCAAGGTCTTTTGTATGAGAGCCAACAAAGCCAAGCTCTGGCTCCTGCACTTTGGCCACGATAACCCCTGCAGAGCTGCAGGCTGGGAGGCTAGAAAATGGCCCAGCAAGAAAGGCCCTGGGAGCGCTGATCAACATCAGCTGAACATGAGCCCAGGTAGCCAAGAATGCCAGTGGCAGCTGGCCTGTGTCAGGAGTACTGTGGCCAGCACGACCAGGAAGGTTTTTCCCCTGTACTGGACCCCAACTCGAATATTGTGTCCAGTTCTGGACCCCTCAATTCAATTCAGAAAGGACATTTTGGTGCTGGAGCGTCCAGAGAAGGGAACAGAGCTGGGGAAGGGTCTGGAGTAGCAAGGGCAGCTGAGGGAGCTGGGGGAGGGTCAGCCTGGAGGAAAGGAAGATCAGAGGGGACCTTCTCGTGCTCTACAACTCCCTGACAGGACGGTGGAGCTGGGTGGGGTTCAGGCTCTGCTCCCAGGGAACAAGGGACAGGATGAGAGGACATTGTCTCAAGCTGCACCAGGAGGGGTTCAGGT
Source organism: Dasyornis broadbenti (assembly GCA_013397935.1). Lineage (NCBI taxonomy): Eukaryota > Metazoa > Chordata > Aves > Passeriformes > Dasyornithidae > Dasyornis > Dasyornis broadbenti. The sequence goes on from VZRN01003943.1 coordinate 564,884, forward strand.
TGCGCATCAGGAAGAATTTCTTCACGGTAGGGGTGAATAGGCATTGGAATGGGCTGCCCATGGAGGTGATATCCCTCGAGGTGTTCAAGGATGTGGCACTCAGTGCTCTGGTCTGGTTGAGAAGGTGATGCTCAGTCACTGGTTGGACTCAATGATCCCTTCTAACCTAATTAATGCTCATTCCTTGTGCTCGCTATGCTGTGTGTCCCTCCCAGCACGACACCCCAAGCGGAATGGCACTGGAAGGATTATCTCCCAGGCATTTCCAGTCTCCCAGCAGACTTTCTGGGATTCCAATTGCCACAGGCTGAGCTCAGCCCTTTGGTGCGGCTTTGGTTTTCCTTCCCTGTGTTGCTGCCCACTCTCCTCTCAAAGCATCTTCCCAGCACTTTTGAAGCAGAAATGCCCTTAAGATTTAAAATTTGAAGTGCTCTTAAGATTTGAAATCACAAGCCCTAAAAATTCAGTGCACTTGGAGCAAGTCCCAAGTGCAGGTGCTCTGCAGGTAACCCGTGGCACAATTTTAACTCAGCTTTGTGCTGATATTCACAGCCCAACGAAAATCCGATGGAGGAACTGGAAGCAGCAAGAAATGACTGTAAGGAAGAGCCAGAGGAGGAAGTGCTAGACCTGGCCGAGAGGTATTTTCCTACCTTGGCTGGTGGGATTCGGATGTGCTCCCGATTCCACGCAATCCTAACACATAGGAACTAACACAATTTTTTTTCCCTCCTGATACAGTAGTGAAGAAACAGACTCTGAAGCACCTGCCCAGGGGGAACTTCCATACCGTGCCCTCCAGGAATACCCAATAAATAACATGGTGACAGGTAAATGCACCTGGAAAGGGCTGTGGATGGGGCAGATGGAGCAGGGACCCAGAGAGCCTGTTCTCCCTCCACAGGCTACGCCTCTGCACGAGACATGAAGAAATACGAGGGGGAGCTCCACGACTTCATCCCCGGCACCTCGGGCTATGCAGCTTACTGGGTTCAACCCAAATTTAGCATTAGCTGCGACAAGAAGACCAAAATGAAGAGGAAATTTTAAGGAACAGGTGGCTGGAGCAGCAAAAGCTTCAATTTAAGAGCTGCCAGATGATTTATAAATTACCTGACTGCAGCTCAGAATGTTCAATGCATATTTAAGTACTAGCTACAGTTATTGCAGTGTTTGTTTCTTTAAGTAACTACTTAAAACAAATTTCACAACAAACATAATTACAGACGTTTCTCCCCAAAACCTAAATACTTTCTTTTTATTCCTGGGGGGCAGTTTAAGCTGTGTTTAACTTGTTTGAGCAAGTTTTCCTTGGAGGGACGCACCAAGGTCTCCTTGCTTTCATTTAATCAAGGAATTTTAAGACACTTCCCTTTCATTTAATCACTTGGAAGTGACCAACGGTGTTATAAAAAGCAACTTTTATTGTGGCACAGCCTGACCCCTGGGCTGTCCACTTGGAGGAAGCACAGACAAACCTGGGACACGCTCCCACAAGCTCCAAGGAACCACCGCTGTTGTCCTCTCCCGCTGCCCCAAAGACAGGAGAGCCTCTAAAATAACAGCTTTGCACCTCATACCCAAGACGACCAAGAAAGAACACAAAAAGATGCTGGTAGACATGAAGGGGTTGAGATCTCCGCATGTTCTGACGTGGCAACCCAAGAACCCACCCTCCCTCATCCCTCAGGTGTCCAAAGACCAGGCAGGCTGAGATGGTTTCCTCACGTTTATTGGAAAAGCGACACACAGGGACAGACTCAGAGCGCTCCTCGGGGCGTCTTGAAGTTCATCCCCACCGTGGGCTGTGTCACCTGCAGGTTGGACAGGCTGCCAAAGTCCTGGAAAACAGCATGGGAACAAGAGGATCAATCACAGCACTCTGCCCACTAACAGTGGGGGCAGGTTCCTCAGGGGAGGTGTGGGAATCATCAGAATGGAGCACAAGGAGCACACCCACCCTGCTAATGGCAAATAATGGCAAAGCCCCCATGCCACTGCCCTCCCAAAAGCCATACAGGAATTAATCCTCTCACAGGACCCAGGGCAGAGGGACCCTCTCTATACCATCCAACCATTCAGGGCAGCAGGAGCTGTGCCAGGGATGTGCCAGCAGCTGGGAAGGGAACAGCTGTGGTCACTCACCAGGAGCTTCAGCATTTCCTTGGTGTCTGGGTCCACTTCAATGATCTCCTGGTCGAGGGCAGAGACCTGGGGATGGAAGGGAGAGAAAGGTGTGATTGATAAAGCCCCACAACCGCCAGGGTGTCCCCACAGCCACTCCGGTCTCATCCCACTGCTGCGGGGAACAGCTCCAGCAGCAGAGCCAGGAGGATCCAGATGGAACACAGCTCTCCTGACAGAACACTGCAAGAGGCCACCAGCAGTAGGGGGAAGAGCCTGTCTTATGGCAAATCTTTGGAAACTGAGGCCCAACCAAAGCTGCTGAGGAGCTGGCATTGCACCCCCAACTGTACCAGTCCTGGCAGTCGTCAGTGACAGTCACAGCTGCATTGCAATACAAGTCCATCGCAGTGACAACCAAGGCTGTCCCAAAGCCTCCAAGACCTGGGCTCTCCTTGCTCTTTAATCCCAGAGAAAACTTCCTCCAGCCCTCTCCAGACCCCAGATCTCCACCTCCACAGGATTCCTTCCCCAAGAACTACAGAACACCAGGATTTTTCTAAGAAACCGAGAAACAGTACATGTTTGTGTGCTGACACTGCACCAACAGCTGCAGCACGGACACTCCTTGCACACTTGGAGTCTCTTCCTTGTAACCACAACCCCGGTACCAGCACTGTGGGAGTGTCAAGGTAACAGAACTGAGCGGTTTTGTGCAGCACAGAAACCAGCAGCTCTGCTAGGAGCCAACTGGGAAGATCTGGGAAAGGGGCAAGATGTGCTGTGTCTGAACGCTACAGGATTTGGGAGCAACGGGATCATATCCCTGGAACACGGGAAGCACTCCTGGAGCACCTCGGCCAGGTGACAGGTGAGATCTTCAGCCCATTGGTTAAGGCAAGGGGGTTTCACCAAAACTCTCTCTCTGGGGACACCAGCTGCAAGACAGGTTTTCAGCCACTCTGAAATAGTCTCCTGCCTTCCATCAAATTACTGTTCTCCCCCATTTTAAGTTAGTTAAATTAACCTGCCCCAGGCAGCAGGTTTGGAGGGATCCACCTCAGCCCCCTTGACACAAACCCTGCTCAGCTCCTCCCTACTGAGGGCTTGTTTTAAAAACACTTGGGACCCTTAATGGAAGATATACCAAGACAGGACAGAGTGACAGGGAAACTGGAGCCTCACCTCGGGGACGTAGTTGTCCCTCCTCTCCCTCTCCTCCTCCTGCAGTTTGATGGAGATGCCACGGACAGGGCCCCTCTGGATTCGCTTCATCAAGTGGGTGACATACCTGCGGGAACACGGGGGTGTCCAGGGCTTCCCCGCGGCTCATGTCACCCTTACCCACACCCCAAAATCCCAAAACCGCTGCAGGATGAGGACAGCTGCCACCACCCACCTCAACGATGCCCCACCACTAACCCCAGCATCATCCCACCATTTCCAGGGGACATCAGAGACGAAATGTCCGACAGCAACAGGGTTTGGGGAGGACACAGACCCCCCCAAACACGGGAAAGCTCTCGCACTCCTCTCCCTGCACTATCAATGACCCGGCCACGAGCGGGACCGTGATCACTTTCGAATGCAGGGTCCAACAGGAACCCTCACGCCCTTCCGATGCCCAAACCTCTCGGGACACCCCAAGTTGCCCAAAGCCCATCCGGGCCCCCGCGGTGCCCGAACACCCTGAGATCCTCCAGTGTTCAAAGCCCATCCGGGGCCCTCCAGCGCCCGGCGTCCAGCCAGGACCCCGCCCTTGCCCGAACCTCCCGGTGCCCAAAGCCCACCCGGGACCCTCAGTCCCTCACCCCGCGATCTTGTTGCGCAGCTTCTTGCTGGGGATGATGGCGATCTCCTCGCACACGCGTTTGTTGGTGTGGAAGTCATTCCCTAGGCGCGTGTAGTACTTCTCGATGATCACCCGCGCGGCTTTCTTCACCGTCTTCGTCCGGACGCGTCCCTGCGCGGGGGCAGGCGGAAGGGCCGCCGGTCAGGCCCCACTGAGCCCGGACCCAGCGGCTCCCGCCCCGGTCCCCTCTTTCCCCAGCCATCCCGGCCCCCGCTGCCCCCCGCAGTCCCTCGCCCCGGACCCGCCCTGTCCCCACCGCCGCTTCGTGCCACGGGGGCGCGGGCCCGCCCGAGGATGGTGGCGGATGGCGGGACCCGGACCCACCATGTCGGCGGCGGCCGCGGAAAGAGAGCAGAGGGTGCCGGGAGGCGCCGGAAGCCCGCTTCGCCCACAGCGCCCCCTGGCGGTTAGGAGGGTTCTAGCGGAGGGCTGTATGGGCGGCGCTGAGCGGGGGCGTGGTCTCGGTGGGCGTGGCCTGGCTCCCGCCGGGGCCGCATCCTGAGCGCTCCGCAGTGCTCGGGACACGATGGAGACGCCCGCGACGGCAATTTGGGGGACCAGAGGCAGCAGCCCGTCCCACACCGGGCCCTGAGAGAGGACAGTGAGCACCCACAAACTCACACCACCCAGCCCCAAAGCAGGAGGGGTGACCACAGCAAGGCTGCTGTAGCGTTACTATAGGACACCGAAAGAGCCCAAAGCCTTTCCTGCTGCAGGAACACGGGGCACACAAGGTGTCCACTGTGGCAGCACAAGTTCAACTCAGCCCTCCCCAGCCCTGCAGAGAGTAGCTCTGGGGTCCCTCTCCCATCACAGCCCTTCCACTGCCACAGCAGGAGCACACAGGGCAACAGAAGTCCCTCCACTCAGCCTCATTAACTTGCTGCTGCAATTAGGGGAGCTTCAGCTGGAGCCCAGGGTCCCACGGGCACCTCGGGTAAGTGAGATCTGTGAGATCTAAAAATCCATCTCTGAGCAGAGAAAGATCCCTCCCAACCAAGTCACCTACAGCACCCGCGATCCATAACCCCATCCATCCCTTCCCCCCCTCAGGGAAGTGGTACCACAGCCCTCCCAGGTGCAGAGATCCCCCATGAAGCACAAGAAAGTTGTTTGGTTTTTTTTGCTGCAACGTGTTTATTATGTGCCAAAAACTACACCACAGCTTACTCCACGCATCTGTAGGAGAGTGCAGTCTTGCCTGCATATACTACAATGAGGTAGAGACTTCACACACAGCTTCACAAAACCCCACAAAGAGCAGCTGGGATATGCAACAATGCAACATCAGCTCAGCAGGAAAGAAAAAAAAAATCATAGTAAAGAGGGAGAAATTATGACACTGGTTCTTTGGCACACAGCTTCCGATAGAGGGGAAAGTAACAAAAAATAATAATCGGCATAATTAAAGGTCTCGAATCCCAGCAGCAGCATTTCAGTCGACTGCACTGATACTCCAAACATCTCGGGAAGAAAAGGAAAATTACTTGTCCCCTCTAAGAGAAAGGGCTCCCAGGAACCTTCATCGTCCACCAAAACGCAGCCCTTTTTTAGCTTGTTACAAAAGAAAAGGTAAGTCCTGTGACTTTGTGTGATTAAAAACCTCTATCAACCCCCCGTAAGTGCAACTTAAAAAAGTGCAACAAACTATTTAAAACTATATACAGCAGCTCAGAGATCCTCATCCCATCCAGTTTCAAATCCAAAAACAAAAACAAAGCCCGGCCTATCCCGTTGCAAACCCCTGGATTTACAACGTCCTGCCAGCAGCCCCCAGACACAAATTGCAATAATGTTAAAAGCTGCCAGGAAAGAAAAAAATCTCTCGTTTCAAACGACTTAAAAACTGTTTTTAAGAGTGTAAAAAGGAACTCGTAAAAACCCTCGAGCGTAAAATATGAAATATGATTTGGTTTAAATGAAGAGCAAAGTCTCCTTGTTGTTACAGTAAAAAACGCCAGCTGAACACCCAGGTCACACCGTCCAGGTGGGGGTAAATGAATGGAAAGGCACTGTATGGCAACGGCAAAACAATGACCAATGAGACCTGCGCTCTCTCCACCAGTATTGCAAGGAATGTAAAAAAAGCGCCTTTAAAAAATAAAAAAACCAGGGCGGAGGCGCCTGCGGTGACACCTCCGCAACACGTGGCCCTTGGTTGGTTGGGTTTATTCGTTTTCAATTTTTGCTTCTCGTCAGCAAACCAGGAACCAAAGTCTGGGAACTGCAGAATGGCTTGAGGGGCACTCCCCCCCTCAAAACACCCCCAAACAAACCCCAACAAAACTCACTGTGCATTAGTGCAGAAACAAAAAGACCAGCAAGTGCAAACATGAATGTAAGATTTTTGTTTTTTCCCCGTCAGTCCTCAGGAAGAACGTTCCCAGCCGGGCCTGGCTCCGGCAGGCGCTGCTGCGCTCTCCTCATGGCAGGTTCTCCCAGGACTCTGCCCGCGCCAGCCCCGTGCCCCGGCGGCCCCTTAGCTGGAGTCCCGGTTCTTCTGGTTGCGCATCAGCGGGCGGTGGTGGCGCAGGACCTCCATGGAGTGCTGCCAGTGCCAGCACGAGCGGCAGAAGTACTTGAAGCAGATCTGTGGGTAGAGGAGAAACACTGGTGGGTGGCCAGCAGCAAAGAGACACTGACCACTGGCAGAGCTGCTCCCTCCCTGCTCGGTTTCACAGCCCCCACCAGCACCGTGGATCCGTGGGTTGGAGAGCGGGAATGCCAGCGATGCTCTGAAGGGCGTGTTGTGCCCAGCTTCCATCTTTTGAAGAGATTTGAAAACGGACCTGGGCACTGGGGCAGCAGCTGGGCTCTGCCACTGCTCCAATCACTCCCATGGCATTCCTACCTGCTGCTCATCTCCCATCCCAACTCTGCAGGAAGCTGCCAGAGCCCAGCCAAGCTCTTTCGCCTGCAGCAAGGTGAGGCCAGCCAGAGTTCCCTGTGCCTCAGGCAGCCCCAGGACAACCCCAGGGGGATACACCCTGACCCCAAGCTCATCACAGCTCACAGAGCAGCAGCCTCCCTCTTCTCAGGGGCACCAGCCCATCCCACACTTGGCCCCAGTGCTGGCAGAGCACCAGACCTGCAGCACCCCTGGCTCAAAGCCGGGTGGACATTGCCTGCTGAGTACAAGAGTTGCCCTCCCTGGGAGGGTTGCACCTCCTCCAAAACAAGGCCACCCTCCCAGTTGGGCTCCATCTTGCCCACTGGGGAAGAGACTGTGTGTATATCCTCAAAATCCAACACAAACACCACTGCCAGCAGCAGGGCCTGCTCCATCTCAAGGAACCCCCTGAGCACAGGTCACAGAACCAGCCTTACCTGGTCTCTGCAGAAGAACGGGCCGGGCTGGGCATTGCACACTTGGCACATGGAGTCCTCCAGGTACGGGTCGATCTGAACCTGCAGGAGAACCAGGCAATGGATGCGGAGCAAAACCTGGCTGACTGCCCTCTCCCTGCATACCCCAAATCCATCTCCAGCAGCAGCCCTTGGGGCTGGCAGCTCCCCACATCCCTCTGCCTGAGCAGGGATATGGGACAGGCTCCATGGGCATTGGTGCTCCCAGCAGTACCACCCATCACACACCCTTCCCTCCCCAGGCTGCATCACCAGCCCCGCTCACCTTCTTGGTAAATTTGGTGGTTTTGATCTCCACAAATGCAGCAGTCACAGCCTTCAGGTAACTGCGCTGGTTGTTGAAGGTGACACGGCCCGACCCTGCAATGAGCCAGACCACAACCTTTAGACAGGAACAGCAGAGATCCAGAGGGAACCACTGCAGCAACCACCCCTTCCCTGGTGCCACTCAGCCAGGGAAGCAGCTTTGGCAGAGATGGTATCCAGGGCCTGGGGGCTCTTCCTGCCTCCTTCCCCAGGCACCACATTCCCAGGAGCAGCAGGAATGGCTTCACATTGCACCTGAAATACGCCAGTGTTGAGACAGCTCAGCAGCTTTTATTCCCAGCCTCCTCCTCAGCCCAGAGCCTTGTGTTTTGCAGCCTCACTGCCAGCCAGCAGCATTCCTGCACCACTCCCAGCCAAAGTCTGTTCAGCTCCAGGACTGACACCAGCAGATCCCTCCAGCTCAACCACAGAACAAAGTGCTGCACAAACCCACCCATTCCCCTCCCGGAGCACCACACAGCACAGGTGGGAGGACCTGGGTCTCGTTTGGGGTTACAGGAGATGCCTCAATCAGCACAAACAACCAGGGCACAGGTGAGTCACCTGAACTGAGCTCTGATTGCTGTGACTTCAGGAAAGCTCCAAGGGTGGAAGTGCCACTGAGGTGCTGGGAGGTGGATCTTGCCTACTTGGAGCAACCTGGGCTCTGCATGCACCACAGGAGGTTGGGTTAAGCCTGGGATCTCACAGGGTCAGCACAGGGAGGGTCTGTGACACCTCATCCACAGTCACACTGAGAATTTGCTGAAAGTCTCATACTCCCATTTCCACCCCCTTGGCACTGTCCCCCTTAATTGCACTCCAGCAGCTCTGCTGCACCACAGGCGTGTCCTAAACCTGAGCCTTGCCCAGAAAAGCCTGACTGCTGTCCAAGGACAGTGACAGCCCTGCTCTACCAAGCTCTGTTACAGCCTGGCAACACCAGGAGATTCACAGTCTCTCCAAGTTTGTGACTTGCTGCAGCCTGAGCCTGGAAAGCTGTGCCTCAGGCTGTGGGGTTCTTTCAACAGATGAGCCACCTCAGTGCTGTCCCGAGCCATGAGGCCCCCAGGGAGGCACATGGGCCATGACATGCCATGTTTCAGCTCTGGTGAAAAGAGCCCCAAGTGCAGCTAAGACCCTCTGCTCTGGGAACGGAAAAGCAGCTAGAGGAGCATCCAACAACCACTAAAGGCATTGAACAAGGACAGAGAAACCTCCAAAAAAGCCTAAAGGGATATTAAAAACTTCAGGCTGCTCTGTAATGATCCAGGACCTTCCAACTCTCAGGCACATTGGCTCTGCCAGCCCTCCTCAAGGCCCACCTTGCATCCCTGGGGCCAGGAGATGAAAAGCACAGACTGTGGAGGAGGTTGGACAGCATCTGCTCCACAAGCCTGGCACCTGGGCAGTTTTCCAACAGAAGGACAAGCCAAGGGCACCCTGCAGCCTCCTCACGGTAGGGGTAACCACTGAACCCAATGGATCATCACTCACCTATGGGATACTTGTGCTTGTCAGTGTCGATGCCAGCGTAGACCACCCCTCCAAACAGGTCACACATGACGGCTGCCAGGGCCTCTGCGTTGAGCATCCCGTGCAGGGCCCCCACAAACACCGTCTTGCTGGGGTCCAGCCGCTGCGAGGGGCTGCGCACGAAGTTGCTGTCGGCCAGCACCCATGGGATCACCTGCACCTGCAACCAGGAGCACCCCCAACCTTCAGACTTGGCCTCGAACTGCAAATGCCATTTGTTATCAGTTGCTGCTTTGGGCCCACAGCCATCTGGAGCTCCAGACACCTCTGGAGAGCCCACAAGGGGACAAAACCAACTCTGCCTGCAGGCAAACTGGAAGCCAAGCCAGCAGTGCCTTGGGGGTGGCAGCCAGAGGACAATCCAAATCCCTACACCTGTATTTACAGCCCAGGCAGGTACCTCCCAGCCCAGGAGCCTGATGTTGTAGGGAACCACTGCAACAACCCCACCACTGCCAGCTCCATCAGGAGCTCCCATCTGCTCTGCAGCTGATGGAGGGCTCTGGAGAGAAGCTTCTGGCAGAGCTAAATCACCAAGCACAGAAGCACTGCCAATTGCCAGACACCAGGAGAGCTGTCTGGAGCACAGTTAGTTTGTGCCTATCTAGATTAAGAGCTGCATCTCCATCCTGGAACTCCCCAAACTCAGGCAGTCATCTGTGATCTGAGGTCCCCCTTTCCTGGAAGCCCAGGCAAAGCCTCCAGCAGCACCAGCACCCCCAGAGCACAGGTCAGCCAGCCAAGGCCACAGTGGGGAGCAGCCTGGGATCCAAAACATCTGCCTGAGGACCATGAAAGCCATTTGTTCTGCAAGCAGAGGAGGCCTGACAAAGCACCTGAGGGATCCCAGTCCACCTCTGCAAGCAAAGGTGTGCTGGAAGCACAGAGCAGTAAAATCCCTCTTTCCATGCTCTGTCCCTGCTGAAGGCAGGGTATGCCACTAGCCTAGGAGCTCCAGGTTGGTTAGACACAAGCTGTTGTGAAGGACACAAACATTGACCTGACACATCCCTACCAAAGGCACAGGGCAGTCAAAGGCAGCCAGAAGCCAGCCTGCCTCCAGCTGCTGCTCCAGCCCTGCTTTCCTTTCCTCCAGGGATCTCCTCCGCATCCCCTGCTGCCGTGTCAGGCTGCTCTCCCAGCTCTGCTCACCTCTTTGCAGCGCATCCTGCGGCTGGACATCTTGAAGTAGTACTCACTGAGCCCGTCAGGGCTCAGCAGGTCCTGGGAGCACGCCTGGAGCAGCGCACGCACCGACTTCTCTGACTCAAACACCAAGTAGACGTATCCTTCAGAGGGGAAGGGAAAGAAGAGCTGTTAAAGCTGTGGTGGAGGAGGAGTGGATTGTCCCAGTTTGTAGACATCCTCAAAGTCACTCTTGGGTGCCACCTGAAGCATCTGTGTGGCAGCTCTTGCTGTTCCCAGCAGACTCTTATGTATAATCCAAGCTGGGAAGAGCCCAAACTCCAGCATGGCACAAGGGGCAGGATGCCCAGGTCCAGGGCCACATGGGCCACCATCCCTCACCCACAAACCACACCTGGACATGCCAGGTGGGCACCACCAGCCTGATCACAGTGAGGCCTACAGCAAAACAGATCCTGCTTCACATTTAGGACGGTCTGGCTCAGAAATAAAGTCCAGGGCTTTAAAATCCCTTCCATGGGTGCCAGTGCTGTACCTCACATTGCTCCGGTGACTGAATGAGGCCATCAGGCACCACAGGGCCTCCACACCAGCCACCTCCTACCCTGTAACTCACTGCTGCTTACACAGCATCAGTCCAGCTGCACATGCTGGCAGTGGGACCAGCAGCGGGACCAGCAGCTGTCCCAGAGTCACAGCTCCAGAAACACCCAGAGAGGGCTCCCCCACACCATGGTTCTGCCCAGCCCTGCTAGGGATGGGTGGGGACACTGGGTTGGGGTGCTAGTGCTCTGCAGCCCCGGTGCAGACCCAAGTGCGGGCAGGACGTTACCCCAGGTGCTCTGTACCATCCAGTCACCAGCATGCAGCTGTACCATCCCAGCATCCGTGCTGTAACATAGCATGGGAAAAAAGTAACCCTACCGTGTCGCTATTACCTTTAGGCATATTACCTTTGGGAGGACAGCGTGGGTGTTTGCCATCCTTACCAGGCCACTCCACACTCAGAGAGCCAAACACACGGAAAGTGTTGATCAGCCCAGCTACAGACAGAAGGAGAGAGGTCAGCGTTTCCCCAGAAAGCTCCATCCTGCACCTTCCCAACCATCCACACCAAAGGCCTGGGCCTTACCTTCCGTAATGTCCCATGGGACTCCTCCCAGGAACACTTTGCAGGAGTAGACGGGGTTCTTGTAGTTACGGGGAGGCAGCTGCCCGCTCCAGGTGCAGGTTGCTTCATTCACAGCTTGGACAAGACACCAGTAACACTCAGGACAGGATCATTTCCTTCCCACTCTCCCACAGGTCTCCCCCTGTTCCCCAACACAGGCAGAGCAGAGCCTCACAGCCACAGGCAGCTGCCAGACCTGTCTGTTCTCTCAGCAGGCAGAGCCAGAGTCAGACTTGGGCCTGCAGCAAGCTCTGCTCTGCTGCAAACTCCCCATCCAGCCACAGTGTCTGCCCAGAGGCCAACTGCCCTCCCCAGGTGTGGGACCATCCCCTGAGCCCCGCTCCCGACTCACCGGCCGCCTGCCGATGAAGCCGGGCTTCTCTTTCAATACTGAAGGGGTCTTCCGGAGAGTCCAGAAGATCCCAGGAAGGCCACGCAGACGCTCCAGGCCATCTTTTTGATGCACTGGCTGGGGAGGAAGTTACTGCAGCCAGGGCAGTTTGATCTTGATCCAGCTGGGATCCCACTCCCATCTTCAGGGGGTCTCTTGACACCCCACTGAGAGGCAAGAAGGGCAGAGGAGGGGAGATGCGAAGGCTTGACTGCAAGAGAAAGGCCATGCTGAAACACAGCTCCGAGTAAGAGCATGTGATGCCAGAGGTGAGGCATCACACTGAGGCCCTGCCCTTGCCCACGGCAACAGAGGGAGCTCTTAGGGATCTCCCGAGACCCTCTGAGGCCTGGCAGAGGCAGGAAAGCAGCCACCCCAACATATTCTGGAACCCTGGGAAAGCCCTGCAGCCATTTCCCAAGGAACCCATGCCCACGATCAGCAGCAGGGAGCATTAAGCAGGAGGCTTGGTGCTCTGTGAGGTGCCAACAGCTACCCCTGGCTGCACAGCCTCAAGGATGGGGTCATCCCTGGGGAGCACCAGCCTCCCCAGAAGGGGCATCAGGCTCTGTGAGAGGAGCCATCACACCTGAGCTCGCTGGAAGTGCCCACAGGCTCTGCAAGCAGCAGCTGCATCTCATCCTCACAGCCCAGTTCCTGGTCAGGCAGCCCTGGGAGTGGGCACCATGGAGCACAGCCCCGCGGCAGGGCAGGAGGAGGGAAAGCTGGGATTAATGGAACAGCAGGGAGGCGAGATGCTGCACAGCTCAGCGCCAGCAGCGCTGCGGATCTGCCCCCGCGCTGCCGCCCACACCAGGGCCCTACTGGGAGTCCTGCCCTTCACAAACAAGGCCAGCACAGAGCCCTGCGCCCTGCACCGCCTGCCACCATCACTGCCCGGGTGCTGCAGCCACTCAGCACATCCTGGTTCTCCAGGGTGGATCACAGCAGAATCAGCCCCACATCCAGTCAGCTCTGCCCTTCACAACCACCGCAACACAGGGCTCAAGGCCACGGCCATACCTCGGCAGAGCCTGGACCAGCTCCTGGCTTTATCCTCCTGGCCAAGGCCAGGCCATGCAGCAGCACCCCAGAGCTGGGCTGTCCTGCTGGCACCTGGAGTTGCCACTTGCACCCACCGCAGCCCTGGCAGTGCAGATTGGGGCAGCCAGACAGGCACTCACTCCCTGCCTTCCAAATTTAGCTGTGCTTTAGGGAATGGGAGCAGGCTAGACCCAGTTTGCTCTAGAAGAAACCACCCTGAGATGGAGAAGTGCAGTCAGCAAATGGGAAGGGCAATGAAAGGCAGGGACAGCAGCTCCTGAGAAGTCCAGGCTGGATCAAGCACCTCCCTGCAGTGATCAGGGCACAGACACCCCCCTGCCACACCCCCTCAAGCACTCAAGATCCCTCTGGGAGCTACTGTAAACCCATTAGGGCTGCAAGCACAGAGCCAAAAGGCCAAAATATGAATTTAGACGAAAAAAAGTGAGGATATTGCTGGCTTGTGCTGAAGAACTGCATGAGCAGCATTTCTCCCAAACCCTGGGTTGCGCCAGTGTGGGCACAACAGCACCCGCAGCACTCCCTCACATTCCTGAGCAAGCAGGGCTCTGGCTGGCAGCTCCACTCAGCTATTCCGTGCTCCCCAAAAACACAGCAAGACCCCAGGACCCAAACTTACAATCAAGTCTGAGAGGTGGTCGGAACCAGAGCTGAACCCACTGGTGTCCGAGTCCGAGGGGCTGCTGGAGCGGGAGTCCAGGAGGGAGCGAGAGTTCCTCAGCGATGGCGTGGAAAACTTTTCTGGCAGGTCTGAACCAATGGGGTCTAAAGGCAGAAAACCCAGCGGGGGCTTCCCCAGGACGTTCCCGAGAGGGTTACTCAGCATGCTGAGAACTGCAACAGAGAGAGACAGAGTCTGTCAGGGCTGCAGCACGACACTGCTCCTTCTTCTTCCTGGCTCCCGTGGCCCAGGAGGCCACCAGGCTCCTGTCAGCTCACAAATGGCACATCTGGGAGGTGGCATCTCTGGTGTTTGTCATCAGTTGGGCTGTGGTGCTTCACAGCTGGAACCTGCAGCAGCAGCCTGGTGTGGCCGACAAACATGAGAGTAGGTTATGAGACAGATTAGCCAGGAGATCCCCCATCTGATTATGGACCTCAGAGGTGCTCCAGACAGGGCCCTCTGCCCAGTCCATGCCATTCCCTGCCACCTGTGCTGGAGCCAGCTGGGGCTCAGGGGAGCAGCTCCCCAGGGATGGAGGCATACACCAACAGCAGGCACCCCTGGCCCACCAGCAGGAATTTTCAGGCTCGGAAGTGCGACACTGCTCACGTCAGCCCTGCCAGGAGCTGGCTGTGGGCAGCCAGGAAGGTGCCAGCCTGGGCTGCTGACAGAGGCTTCGCTGTCCCTGGTGTGTGCTCACAGCAAGCCTGTCTGATCAGGCCTCTGCCCCAGAGCCTGCAGACAAGGATGTGCCAGACTGCTTCCCTCACACTGCAGGCTTTCCTCCCACTGAGAAGAATCCAGGAAAATGCCTCCCTACAAACAGAGCTGCTTCTGAGCAGAGGACCAGGCCACCCAAAGGTCATAAAGTCACATCCTGGTCAGTGATGTGGGGGCAGCTGCCACCCAGAAGGAGAGGGAACGCAGGGCAGGGATCCCACAGGGACACAACACCAGCCAGTCTATTCAAAAGGAGCAAGTCTCAGCAAGCTGAATGCATCCCCAAACCCAGTGAAAAGAGCAAAGCATTCAGAAATGGTTTTAATTATTCAGAGGCTGCAAAACAAGGCAGCTTGCCCTGAAGCTTTCAGTTTTCAGCAAAGCAAATTTGGGATCCACTCGAGATCCTCCAACCCCACCTGATCTCAGCAAGCTGAACCACAAGGTTTAAACCTAGATTTTCAGCAGCTCCTGTGCCGATGAGGATTAATAATCCAAACCACCACCCAAACCAGGAGAGTGACACCATGGTGCTCGAGCACACTACGGTCAGACACCAGGACAGCGCGGAGTCAGCGCCAGGGAGAGCTGCTGAGTGTAACTGAGGCGAGATGCTGGGATGTACCCATCCCCAAGCTGCATTATCCAATGGCACACCTGCTATGAAGCTGACAGCTCCAGTCTCACACTTGGGGAAAAACCTCACCACACCAACAGAGACTTCACACAGGTACAGTGGGTCCTTCACTCGAAGCATCTCCCTCAACTCAAGGCAGAGCCCTCAGCAACAGTCACAACATCTTCCCACATTTGCAGAGCCTTATCCCTGTGAGATTTCCCTATTTTGGCTACATCACAGGACTAGGAACTCACCTCTGACCACACTGAGAAAAGGACCTCACGCCCGTGGCTCTCCCCGACAGCAGCACCTGTGCTCACACCCAGCCCTGCAGCCACAGGAAATCCTGGCCAGCCCAGCAGTCCTTACCTGGGCAGAGCCCGGGCAGCAGCAGCCCCGGGACCGAGGGAACGTGGCACAGCCAGGGAGGAGATGCTCCCTCCTAGTCACAGCTCCAAGCAGGGCACAGCATCTCCCAGCCCTGGTAAGCTGCACTCACTGCTCTGCCGACTTCTCTGAAGCCACGTGATGTGTTTAAAAATACAGCCGGCGTATTGTTCCGGGGAGACAGCTGAATCTGTCCGACAGGCTCCAAAATCTGATTAGTCACTAAACAGCACAAGAGGCAAAGCAAAGCAGCTGATCCCACGGCCCAAGCCTCACTGCCAACAAACGCTCCCGCACTGACACCCTCCTCCTCCCCAGCCAGCGAGGACCGTGGGTTTGGAATGCCGGCAGCCCTGTGCTGACCCCGGCTGCGCAGCATTCCAGAGACCTGGAGCAGCTAAAGTCAGGCAGGCTGCTCCCAGGCAATGCTGGCCTGCCCCTCATCTACTGGTTGGCAGAAATGCAGGACCAGAACTCCATTTGGGATGCAACAGCAAGGGACTGGGGACTCATCAGGAGCTCCCAGTGACATTACAGGGTCCAGCTGCTCTGCCCTGCTTCTGTCACCCTCATCTCTGCCACATTTCTCCCAGGATTTCTCACAGCTCTCACAGCAGCTACAAAACCAGTAAGGCCAGTATGAGCACAATCGAATGCCAGGATTACTGGCCTTTAAAGGGATCTACTGTCTGCACATTTACCACCAAAGTCCTGCCAGCTTTAACAGCCCCAATCCTAACCTCATGTCCTGGAAGCGCTGACATCCTGCTGTTAACGCGGATGGATTCCATCCACTCCAGCAGCTTTGACAGCTCTGCACAGGCAGCGCTTGATTACACGCTCTGCAGGACACACTGAGCTCATGGGAGACCCCACATCACCCCAGTGGGCCTGACTCAGCTCTACCTGGTACCCACAGCTGCTCACAGGGACACCAAGAGGAAAAGCCACAAGCCAAACTCAGCATTTCCTCTTATCCTTGCTCAGTGACCAGGCTGTGCGCCCTGACGCCAGGCTGTGCAGGTAGCCTAGGAAACGCCAGCATGAGACACCCAGATCTTATTCCTCAGCACCACCCCAAACGCATCCTGCTCTAACCCCCTGCTCCAACCACCAAACCCGCCCTGGGGAATGGGGTGTAAGAGCCCAACACAGGCTGCCCACCTAAAAAAAAGCCTTCAAGGCACTGGGGCCACAGTTCTTCCTGAGAAGGTCACCTTGTCTCCCCTCCCAAGCAGACAACTCACGGAAGGGGAAAACCATTCCCAACACACATGCAAGATGCACCAGCAATTCCTGGAGTCAAGAGCATCCCTGAAAGCCCCAAAGTGAAGAAACGAGCATCACGGAACTACTCAGGGTAAGAAAAGAACATGAGCGCAAGGAAGTATTTTTCACACCTAGAGGGGAAATTTTAACTGAGGGGTCAACACGACTCCCATTCACCACTCACACACCAAGAGCTTCTGGGACTTTTCCCACCTCCGCTCGGTGCTGCAAGGGAGGCACGTGGCAGTGCTCCTCTGCAGGGGACAGCAGAAGAGGAGCTTTTAATAGAAACTCAGCACTGACTTTTGACTCACTGCTGCAGCTCTAACACCTGACACGGAGCCAGCATGCTCCGCTCCATCTCCAGGCGCGCCAGTCCAGTGCTGGCAGGTTTGAACTCTGTAGAGCAGCTGTGACACCCCGTGGCACTGCCAGGTCCTGGGAACACAGGCCACACCCTGGAGAAAGAGCGATTTTCAAACCACTCCTCCTCAGCTGAGCTTTCCCTAGTAAACATTGTTGGGATACATCTTAATTTCTGTGTCATCCCAGGGCCCCTAAAGACGCTGAGGGGAGCATGCACATGACTCCAGAGGAGCCATCACACCTGAGGCAGACACTTCACAGAAACAAGCAGCTACACTACCCCACAGTGGCGGTTTCAATTCTTGAGGTCAACTCTACCCATAGACCCCAAATTATCATTTAAATTCCATTACCAACCACTGAACTACTGCATTTGGTATGAGTTTACCCTGTCTCAAGCAGATCACTCCACCAGCACAAGCTGCAATTCATAGCATACCTTGGGAAAGTGCCCCAACAGCAAGATGTCCAATCCAAGCACTCAAAACAGCTTTTACTATCCCATCCACCGGTTAAGACACACAATTTAAGACTTCCAGCACCTGCCCAGGACCTTGGAGCACATGGTTCTTCCCTGCACACTGTAATTTAGAGCCATTTGGTATTTAGACCTTCCTGTTAGCTTTGCCCACACCCATTCTGTGAAAGACAGATGTAAAGATGAGCCCCAAGGAGCTGGATTACTGGTGCTGACAGCTCAAGGAAAGAAGGGCTCTGAGAAAAAAAACCACTATGCTGATGACAAATGACACTTTAATGCCTTGGATAACACCTTGTGATCAACAGAATCATTCAGGTTGGAATAACCTCCAGTATAGAGTTCAACCTTTGATCAATCACCACCTTGCCAGCCAGAGCAGAGCACCAAGTGCCACATCCAGACATTTCACGTGGAACATCCACTGAATTTACTCCTGGACAGAGCTGACCAGGACCTCAGCCACCTCCACACTGCCCTTTGAACAAAGTGCTTCAGCTCAGCTCTGTGGGAGACCACCCAGACAACAGCATGAGAGATCAGTGCTGACGCTCTTTGCTCCCTGGTGCATCAGTTTAGTCAAATCATCCAGAAACTGAGTCTTGCCCAGAGCAAAAATTCCCCTCATCCACCAGCTGCCCAGTTCCTTCCCCACACTCAGATCATCAGTGGGAGCTCCCCCATAGCTGAGAACAGCATCTGCCACAGGGCCACACCCCTTGGAGCCTGGAGACACATGGAGAGTGGGCACAAGGAACTCCTGTTGCAGGAGCAGCGTGCCAGGCCTGGTCCTGGAGCTGCCAGCCATGTCTGGCACCGCAGGCTCCGTGTGCGGGCGGCTCGATACCGCACTGGCAGCAGCCCCAGGGCCAGGAGAGCACAGGCACTTTTGGAAGTCGTGCTCTGGAGATGTGTTCCAGCCTTCAGAAACTCACTGCAGAGCTGGAAAAAGGCTGCTTTGAAGAGCTCAGGACTTGTCTGAGCAAAGTGTTCAGAGAGGGTCATTTCTACAGGCTGGCACCCCCAGCAAGGTTCAGCGGAGGGACATGGCAGTCTCCACAAGTTTATCTGTTCGGAGATTACTCAGCACAAGAAGGAGGGCAAGCTGTTAAGACCTCCCCTGCACCCACCAACTACTACACAGGCTGGAAGTCCACCCTTCTGCCTGGATCTCCCCACCGGAATCAACAGGAATGGTCTCACCAGCAGAAATAAGACGTAAGTGCCAGGTTTCAGTGACACCTGCCATGCCCAGAGGCTGCAGCACCATATTCACATTTGGGGCAGGACAGCAGAGGAGGGAAGCAGTGTGACTGAGGCCCTGGAGACTGAATACAGTGCGCTTTCTTTTGTCATGCATCAAATAAGCTTGTAAAGTTAAAAAAAAAAGCTGATGTCCTAAACAATAGCCTGCTGCAATTCCAGAAAAACAGCTCGTCTGCAGTTTTTACCACCCAGCCAAGCTCTGCCCCAGTAGGGTGGGAGCAAACTGAATGTTTTAGTCAGCCAAAAAGCAGCACCTCCTACAGACACTGAGATACTCAGTGGCAAGAGAAACATTTGCATGTCTGAAAAGCAAATGGGCACCTCAGCCACCTCCTACAGCTGTAGTTCAGCAGTGACACAGCCGGACAGGCTGCCAGGGTGAGCTCACCCTCCTCACACACAAGCACCAAGCAGCTCAAAGCTCATGGCAGGGAAGGGGTGACCAACATTCCAGTCTAATCCTAAATTTTAGCACTTCTCACCTGCAGCTGCATGTGAGGAGCCAGCACGGACACAGCACAGGGACATTGACTGAACCATGGCCAGCAGGAGCTGCAGTGGCAGATGTGGAGCTGGAACACACAGGACAAGGACAGGCTTTGCTTGGCACAGGAAAGGCAGACACTAGATTCTCTCTCACCACCAAACTCTTACAGGGGCACGAAAAAAAAAAGCCAAGGAAGAGCTGCAACAAGAGGCACATGAATTTCCTTTTTAGCAGAGCAGCCGTAGAACAAGGCCCAGAGGTGGAAAGAAACAGTGTCCTTGGGCCCATGGAGCTAACCTGAGCAGCACACTGGATACCTCCAGAGGATCTGCCCAGCTCAAATCCTCCCAAGTTCATTATATTCCCATAACTCCACTGAAAAAACAGCCCCTGCCATTATGAGAGGAGCCACACAAAGTCAAGGCATACAATCCTCTCCAGGCTGTATCACCACAGAAGCCCCAACACTCTTGGGGCCAACTACCAGCTCTGGAGAAAAGCAGCTCCCAGAACTGCAGATGTCATCAACCCAGCAGCAACCACCATCTAAATAGGACCTACGGCACAGCCCACTTCGTTTCTGAACTACAAAAGAGGAACCTCTGCCCTCACAGATTCTTCATTTGGGCCGAAGAAGAACTGAGGATATTCGGGCAGCTATTTCTGGTTTGCTAAGAAGGGGGAAGGGGAATAAAAAAAGGGCTGCATGATCCCACAGCTGAACCACAGAATTAGAGTCAGGACACCTGAGGTCTATTCTTGGTTCTGGCACCGACATGGTAAGTCACTTGCCCTGAAAATTGGAAACAGCAGAACTGGGAACACGCAGATTATTGCATTAACATCTGAGAGCACTGGTCCTCCTCTGGCACCAAGAGCAGGACCCAGCTGACAAGAAGGTTCACAGCTTCTGGAGGCAGGGAATTTACTCCTGTGTGTTTCTAGGAAGGGAAACAGCTGCCCAAGGTAAATATAAAAATCAGAAAAGACAGCTAAAATGCGATTCAGGATTACAAGTGCCCAGGTAATTGCATTGACTAAGCAGGCTGCCACAACCATGATTGTCTTTAAAAAGATCAGAACACTGAAGTACAGCAGGTTTTAACATGTATCAGTCCCAGAGAGATTTAAAAGCCAACATATTCAGGTCAAATTCTGCACAACACGCTTCAGCTTCGCAAGCCTCAAGAACAAACACTTCTATATTTAAGTACCAAACTGCTCTCAATTATCTGCCGCAACATCTACGGTGCAAACTCTGCTCTGTGTGTTACCTGACGTGATAACAGGGGTGAGTGACTCATCCTCAGCTGCATCACAGTTTGGGGATGTCAAGGCCAGGATACCACCTTTAGAAGGGGGGGTTCTCTGGAGGGGGGGCAGGCTGTTGGCCAGATCCCTCTGCAGGCTGTGGTGAAGGAAGAACAACTGAAAAAAGGGCAGACTTTAGTCTCAAACTCAGTTTTCTTCAGGGAATGGCACACAAGCCTCGCTGAGGCCTTCAGCTGGCATAAAGCCACTGCTAGACTGGCACTCCCAACCCCACCAGTGATGCCTGCAGGTTCCCAGTTATCTTCCAGAGGTCTGCACCCCTTAGCACTGCAGCCTGGGAGTTTGCCTCACCTTCCCTTCCACACTCTTGGGGAGAAAACCAGGGAGAGGA
Organism: Dasyornis broadbenti; assembly: GCA_013397935.1. NCBI lineage: Eukaryota > Metazoa > Chordata > Aves > Passeriformes > Dasyornithidae > Dasyornis > Dasyornis broadbenti. The sequence continues at coordinate 585,760 of VZRN01003943.1, forward strand.
AGCTGGCATTTCCCCCTGGCCATCTGGAATGCGTGGCAGCAGCTGCCGTGTCCGAGAGCAGCCTCTGCGCTGGCAGCAGCACAGGCAGCACCTGTGATTCAGCTGTTTTGCCAGTGCCTGAGGGACCAGGCACAGGGGAGTGAGCTTGGAGACGTGGATGGAAGATGCGACCTTGGCTGGAGATGCCCTGCCCAGTGCCCCAGCCCTAGAGCAGCAGCGCACAGCCTCTGTGCAGTGACAGCCCAAGGACCATGGCACCCTTCAGAAGGGGATCCTTTCCAAGCCAGCTCAGGGGAGGTGCCCATTTAAAAGGCTGTTCTTGTGAGAACAGCAAGGCAGAATTAGTTCCTGAAGCCCCACGGGGCTCCATTAGCTCTGCCACCCTCCAGCAGCTTTCCTACCCGCTATGAGCAAGAGTTGGACTGGATAACCTCCAGAGGTCCCTTCCAACTGGAGCTTCCCTAAAAACCCCAGCCTGCTAAGAGCACTGCAGAGGGCCCAGGAGTCCTCTTACAGCAGCTCCACACGCAGTCCTCACAGGAAACTCAGCTGGAGAGACTTTGGCTGTACAAACAGGCCAGATGCACTCCCCTGGCAGCCTGGCCCTGGTGACAGTGGAATGTCAGGTGACCCCACAATGCCACATGGCATGGCCTGGTTATCACCATGCGCAGGTACCACACAGCACCTGCAACGAACTCAGGCCCAAGGAAGCAGGAGATGCTGAATATTCTGGGCCCATCCCACCAGAGCTAGGGAAGAGGAAGAGTGGGCATCACTCCTACCCCTCTGCTACAGGCATGCCGGGAGAGCAGCTCCAAAAGCTGTTCCCTACCCAGCTCCACGTGGAAGCACTCAGGCCAGCATGCGCTGTGGAGTTTGCAGTGAAGGCACCGAGGCAAAAACACATTCAGAGCCTCTTCTAGAGTGCTCCCATGCTCCTGATGGAGCTGCAGCACTGTTTTGGATCAGCTCTGCCCAGCAAGGCACCCTCCCATCCACTACTTAGAGAAATAGTGGTGCAAGGGCTGGAGGAAAAGCTCATTTCTCATTTGACTGGCACAATTTTGGGGATGAATCTTACCCCAGGCCTGGGCTTGCACACACCCTAAACCACCCTGCTGCTACCTCCATTACCAATCATAGGAAAAACTAAGCCACCAGTTGCCTGGGGAAAGTTCAGACCCACCAAACAGAAGCTCCAGTGCTCTCCTCGGAAGGGAATGTGCCTTTTAAGGCAATTCTGGAGTGAGCCAAGAGAAATGTTCTCCAGACCACCACTGGGCACTGCCACTGGGCTGCTCCACAGGCCACAGTCAAATACCCCTTGCTGACAGAAGCCAAGGGGTGGTTTTTGGGTGGCACATGCCAGCTCCCACAAGCTGCCTCCAGCACAGGACTGGAGCTGCCCTGACCCACTTCAGTTCTGGCTGGATACAAGCAGAGATGCTGGTTGGGTTCCTGTTCCAGTTACTCCTCTATTTGCATCTTCTGTTTTACAGCATCAGCGCAGATAAAAATAAATCTGTTTTAGGAGAAGCTGCTCAAATGGAAGCTTTAAGAAGTGGATTAAGAGCAACTTCCATTAGAAACCCATTGCAAGCTCAGGTTTGATACGTCTTTTACTTACTTGATACATATTTTAATCTGTTAGGGATCAAACAGTGCTGTCACAGGAGCAGTGTGCAGCTATTAAGTGCTTCCCTGCTTCCCACTCCCCAGCACGGCTGTCTGGAGCCAGGCACTGAGGAATCAGCCCACAGAGCACGAGCAGCCCTTATGGAAACTCGCTCAAGGAACAAGTGCCCATTAAGAACCTGCACCAAGCCAGTCCTTAGTAAAGCTCTGCAAACACTAGGGTGGCCCAGGACAAGTTTTTACTAAGGCTGTCTCAGGTGCTCCTGGAATACCAGCACCAAGCAGGAGACCAGGAGAGTCGAGCCAGCTTAACGCTTTGTGCCCTCACTGTCATCACCCACAACCTCCACACAGGAAGCACGACCACCGCATCTCTGCTACACTCTGAACATCAGCAGGCTGCTCCCTAAGAGCCAGGCTGCTGGGAAAGCCTGTCCTCCTGTCAAGGGAACAAAGAACACTAAGAACATGAAATTCAGGACCACCACCAAAACTCTGGATATCTATTTTCCTGAAGCAGGCACAGGTCCGAGGTCAGCAGGAGTAGCCTTTCCCTCCTCATCCCAGCAGCCACACCACCAGAAGCACAAAAGAACCTTTTACTGAGTTTTCTAGGCAGACTTGGGCTTAGATGTGAGCAAGCCTCACTCAGGAGAAGTGCTCTCCTCCCATACCCAAACTACCCCTTTCACTACAGAGCACAAAAATCATCCTTGGATGCTCTGATGCCAACCTAGTGCTGTCCAGACACTGAACTCTCCATCAGGACGAGCCTCTGAAACCGTTCTCTAGCATAAAGAGAAGGATTTACACACAGCCAGGCAGGAATACACTGGAGACAAGGGCACACCTAGGTCTTCTGCAGCCACTTGTCCAAAAGACAGCAGGAAAAACAGCAGGGAGAGACCTGGACATGCACAAGGGAGAGAGCCCTGTGGAGCTTGGCTTGGGTTAGCCGAGCAGCAAATTAAACAGATGGAGAACTGGGGACCCAGATCCTCTGCCCCAAGCTCTGCATCCAAGCACTCAAGGCAGCAGCTCAATAAAAGCCAGTACTGCCATGCTGTATTTATTAACAGCCACCCCAGGCTGAGCAGCAGCTGTTCCCTGGGGGGCTCAGGTGCCCTCCACCACACACAGCATTTGAGGACACTCTGCAAACAGCCCGACCTGGGGGAGCAGCTTATGAACCCTTCCTGCTGCTATCAAGAAGAAAAGCAAGGAGTCCATGACAACAACCGTTCTTCCTGTGCAACAGGTCTTTTTCTTTCATCCTTCAGATGGGGTTTTGCCTTGAACACTTCAGAGAGATTCATGCTCTGAGGCCTCCGCTATCTGCCAGGCAACACGCAACAGACTGCCCGCAGCTCCAGCCTGGCAGGGATTTTAAACAACTACAGATAAGCAAGCTTATTGCAAAAATGAGTTGCTGTGCTCTGGGAAGCAGAAGAGCCAAGGGCTGGGAAGATTCAGCAGCATTTTCCTACCATGGGCCATTTCCCCAGCACTGAAGTGACAGGAGCTGCAACCTTGCAGGCTGGAGAATGAGACAGCAGCAGCCACCCCGCAGAGGGCACAGATGAGGCTGGAGCTGCAGTCTCAAGAGCAAATCCAAGGAAAAGCTCAAATCTGTTGCTGTACCAGCAGCTTTAGGGTCACACAAAAAACAGAGAGGCAGATACAGCAAGGTGCTCCATCAGACACCATCAGGAAGAGCTCACCTGCTGGGCTCACCTAGAGAGGCCAACATCCTCTCTAAAAGACCTGATCCTGCCGAAAACACACTCATGTTAGCACTGCAAACTTCGTGCTAACAGGCTGGTTTTAGGATGATTTCCCAGTGGGCAAGTCTGCTGCCCCACATAGGGACAGCTCCCAATGTAGGGCAGGACAGATCAGCCAGACCAAGTAGCTGGCACACAGGCTGGAAGACAGGCAGGGAGACCCAAAATCTGCTCACAGATCTGCTGTGCACCGCTGCTCTCCAGGCAAAAATTGGATCGAGACCCCATTTGCTCGTACCCCTTGAGGAACGGGGCAGTGAAGGTAAAGGATACGATCAAGGGCAGTCCCACATCGCTGCCTCTTAACCCCTCCTTGGCTCTGAACTCCGAGATCTCAACACACGTCTGCCTCCTGTGAGGCTACTTTAAAAACAGGGAAACACTGCCTCAAGAAATACAGCCAGGAACGGCAGGACTGGAAGTGTTCAAGGCCAGTTTCCTGCAGAAGTCCCTCCCCAGGCCACAGAGCAGGTTGCTGGGACTTGCTGAAGTATTTCCAGCCTGACAGATCTAGTGGCAGCAGAGGGTTTGAGACGTTTTGCCTGCTGTGAGACAGCAGTTCAATCCTACAGCCAGGAAGTGCCGGCAGCTCGAGCCTGCAGCAGCCGCTGCCTCTGGAGAGCCTCTCCAGGCACCAGGGGCTGGCAGGGCCTCTGGCATGCTCCCCAGGGCTCAGCACACGCCCTTTGGTGTGCTACAGGCTGGGTGCAGAAGGAAAACTCCTCACAAATAACCCCGTCTGGGTGCAGGGGGCTGCTCAGCGGCCCTTTGGGAACAGGGACGGAAGCAGGATTGGGGCATACAAACCAGCCCCGCTGCTCTCCGGCCGCCCATCAGCAGGCATCTGCTCCTACTGCACCAAGCTGCGTGGTGACAACGCCCTGGGAGCACAAGGTGACACCAGAAGGCTTTGCAGCCAAAGGTCCTTCCCGGACTGAGGAAGCTCCGTGCTGGCAGGGACTACGCAGAGGAGGTCCCAGCTCATCAGTACTCAAGCACAGCACTGCAGGGGACCACATCAGCAATATTTTTAGCCTGATTGTTAGCTTTTTTTGTTGCATTTCCACCCTTCCAGCCACCTCCCCGTGGTCTGCACAGCTGAGTCACTGCTGGAACCTTCCAAACGCTTGGGTGCCAGTGGCACAACAGCTCTGCTTGGCAGCACCAGCCCTCCCCAGCACCCAGGCACAGCCGCAGCCTCACCTGCCCAGATGGAGACCCCAGCCCTGGGGGCTGGGTCAGCTGTGGCCTCCCATGCCTCAGCAGCATCCTCTCCACGTCCTCCCTCTTTCCATCACGACACAGACAGGCCACCTGGAAGCACTGGCATTTGCCAGCTCCTCAGATCCACACAGCTTTCAGACACAGGACACTTCTCTGCCACCCAGAGTGTTCCACAACCTTTCAGAAGACACTCCTGAAATACAAGCTCTCCCTTCCCAAGGAGCTCCACTTGCCACTCCAGGGCCCTGAGGAAGAGCTAAGGCCCCACAGACAGACACAGGAGCTGTGGGCAGCAAATACAAAGCTGCACACAGGGATCAGCCTTACACCTCTCCAGCCAGCACACACCATCCCCACAGCTCTCAGAGCAGGAGGGTCATGCAGCCCAGACCGCGGAGCACTCCTGGCCCAGCTGCTGCTCACCTGGGAAGAGAGTGTGGGAATGAGAGGGAGGACATTGTCTCAGGATCACAACACCCCAGCCTCTGCACAGCCACTGAAGGCCAGAGGCTGCTCTCTACAAGCAGTACAGCTGCACTTGGGCAGGTCTGACATCCCAGCCATCCCCTCTTCATGTACCAATGGGAATACCCATGTACCAATGGGAATACCAGGAGTGAGAAGTGAGGAATCAGGCCTCTCCAGACAGCACTGGGTGCCATCTTCCACCAGCTGTTACCACACTTGTCACAAGCACCCAATGGGCACAGACCATCGGAGCCCAGGGCCTTGCCTGAGGCAAGATCCTTTCCACAGCTCTTCCCAGGCCTCTGCGGCAGGCAGGAGCTCCAGCACAACGCACTGCAGTCAGTGGGGGCACCTGACACCAGGTACACCCTCTGCAAGCGGAGAGGTCACCGGAGCACCTTCAAATCCTCTCAAACTCAACCTCTCTCCTGAAACCAGCAGCCCTTCCACCCTTGGCAGTAAATCCCCACCACCAGCACAGCCACGCCAGCCCCACCACCCGGCCTACAAGGCGCAGAGCGCGCCCCGGGCTCGTGCCAGCGCTGCTCGCCTGCCTGCCGGAGCGCTGCAGAGACATCCGCGCCTCTGCCAAGGCAGCCTGGCAGGAAGCCGGCCAAGAGAGCTCTGGAGATGGCTACGGAGGAGCAGGTGGGGCTGGGACATCCGCACCGAGCGGCTGCCTCCGTGTGCGACCGCCTCGTTCCGCAGCGTGCCGAGCCCGGTGCCGGGGCTGCAAGCAGCAGGGCCACTCCGGGATGTCACCTGCTCCAAGTGTGCTCTTTTTCCATTAAAGACCCTGTGACACAGGGACCAGCAGGGCCCCAGTCTGCCAACAGCCAGAAGGGGCTCAGAGCAGAGCTCTGAGGCACCTGGCCAACCCACTGCACACTAACAACTTGCTTCTCCCTCCTCCTTCAAGGTCTCAGCTGGCAATGAAAGTACAGGCAGGAGTGTGTGGTATTCCCTGGTTCATTAGGGGAAGCCCACAGGACAATGTGGAGGTTTGCTCACTGGAGCAGAGCAAGGCTTAATAAAGCTACCGCAGCCGGGCTGCAGGCAGACCCCTGTGCCCATGCCAGGCCCCACGTGCCAAGTCTTGTGGAAATTAGATGCAGAAACTCAAAAGAGCTACGCTGATCGAGCTGGTCAAACTCTGCTACCCCACTAGTGGGGGTTTTTTTTGCTGTTTTACAACTCACGCAGCAACTCAAGGCTGCGTCCCAGAAGCTCTTCCTATGCTCAGGACAGCACCCCCTTGCCCCTCCAAACATCTACATGGGCAAATCCCAGTGCCCAGCCCCTCCAGAAGTATCTAAATTCCTGTCAGCACCAACTCCATGCCTCGGGCCTCTGTGTCACCCAAGTCTGCGCAGCGATGCACTCCCCTTTTAACAAAGCAGCAGCGTGCTGCTATAAAGGGATGAGTTTCTGTAGCAACCAGACTGAACTTGTACAAACTCTGCCAAGCACTAGATCTTTCCACGGACTGATACTTGAACGAACACACCACCATTTGTGAAGCTGGTTTTTACAGCCCTCAAAGGCTAGCAAGCGAACTCTTCCCTGTTTTACCCCTCTGCTCCAAAACCAGGCTGAGGAGATGCATTAAGTTCATGCATACAGCACCCATTTCTCCTGGGATTTTACAGGGAAGGTTGGTGTCTCCAACAGTTAACTGGGCCCCACATCACTCCAGGGGATGCACCCAGCACCCCAGGAATTCCCAGCTGCAAAAGCAGACTGGCAAGGATAGAGGGGGAAGGGCACAGCAGCCAGCAGCGTGTGGCTGCAAGCCCACACCCTGCCCATCACGTAGGTTTGCGCTGGACCAGAAGAGTTAAAACAAGAAGCCATTCCACTGCATCTCCCTGCAGCCCACTGCCAGGCACAGCCCGCTATTTCTAGTTGAGCGTGGGAGTGGAAAAGGATCCCTCCAAGTCTCCCACCCAGCCGGCGAGCTGCTGGCTGAAGTTGTTGGGTGCTGGCTGTACCACACCCCACAGCAGAGTTGGGCGAGCGGGGCTGCCGGGACACTGGCAGTCAGGCAAGGGGGCTCTCTGCAAGCACAACCCCCTGCACCTGCAGAGCTCCCTGCCACCAGGGATTTCCTCCGGCTGCCGGAGCGAAGTTCAGCCTCACTCCTACCCAGCGTGTTCAGCCTCCTGACACCACACCCCCCACCCACTCCCTCCAAGCACAGCAAGAGGATTTCTCCTCTCCTGGTGAGGTTATTCCTCCAGCAGCGTTTCAGCTCCAAGAAAAACAACCCTGGGCACTTCTTGTCTGCAGTGAACTGACAGCAGAGCAGAGGGGGCTGTGGCATAGGCAGCCACAGCCTCCCCAACTCAGCCGTCACATTACACAAACACCAGGGGTCGAGAAGCCCCTGTCAGCCCCCGCCAGCGCCCTGTTACACAAGCACATCGCTCCACGTTAGCTTGAAAGCAGCCAAAAACATACACAGAATCCAACAACTGTTGCTGTGTGTCAGCAGACTCACCGGACTGTGTGCTGGTTTGTGCTGCAGCGTCAGAGTCCTGGGTGCTCCAGGGTCTGTCCCACCCTGTCAGGTTGAGGGACTGCAGGCCAAGGCACAGATCGTTGGTGTCTGGGAGGCCACGGGAAGACTCTTGCGTGGACGTAGGGAAGAGCATCCTGCTTGCCACTGCTTCTTCAGAGTCCTGGATGTCTGCTCGGATGGAGAACAAACAGAAGCTTGAGAGTTCAGGGCTGCTTTTTTTCTTTTTAAAGCAGGAGTTTTCCAAAGCGTTAAGCCCCGAGCCAGGTCTCGTGCTGCTCTGAAGCCACCAGCAGTTGCACCCCAAAAGGGAGGGCTACCATATGTCCAGAATCCAGCCCCCCACCCCCCTCAGCCCCTCCACCTTCCTATCCCGTCTGCATTACTGACTGGGTCAGCATGTGACCAGGCTGCTGATGCTTACTGTGCTGACAGTGACGTCACTCAGCCATGCAAGAGAACTGCATCAGCTCTTACAAAATAAAGGTAAGAAGAAAGGATAAGATTTCCCCTGACAGACAAGACGGCAGCAGGAGGAGAGAGGAGCAGCTCCAGTAAATCAGGGGAGGCAGGCAGCACAAAGCAGGGCTCCTCGGCACAGCAGACACCAGGCTGGAGGCAGCAATCCCCCCAGCAACGACAGAGCAGCAGCGACTGAGCACAGTTAGTTTTAGTGCAACCCAGCTCTCCTGTCCCCGCCTCCCTCCACCCACAAAAACCCAAAAACACTTTAGTCCTGGCCACCCTCCAGCCGCTGGCTCCGATTCAGAGCCGATGCAAAGCTTTGCAATTCTGCTGGCATAATGTGTTTGGTTCAGCCTGGCCACTGTGCCTCACTGACTCGGCATTGTTTACCCCTGAGTAACAAGGATAACCTTCAACCCCCACTACCCGGAGAGCAGCCCATTATCTCTGGTCCAGCCCGAGCGGGCACATCCCGCTGGTGCAGGAGGAAGAGGACTGTCCAGACCCATTTCACATCAGGAATTTTTCACGGCCTGTTTACCTTCCACCCGCCTGGTCCCCTATTTCCCAGTCCTCCCCTCCCCTGCAGGGTGTTCACAAGCCTACGGTACTGGAGACGCCAGATTCTCGCCTTGGTTTAAGCCCGTGCCAACAGCCTAAGGAAACACAGCAGGTTCATAGTCTGAGAATTCCAGTTTAACGCAGGGATCTGGAGGCTGGTGAAACCACAAGATGCTCAGCTGTGCTACCCGAAATCTGAGTCAGAGGGCATTTATAAGCCAGCTCCCAAGCAGCAGCAGCTGTCTCCTCCTCCTCCCCCTGCCCCCACAGCCTCCCACTGTGCCATCAGATGTACACCTCGCTCCACACACCGCTCCCGGCTCTTCCGCGGGCGCTGCAGTCGCTCCAGCCTGTCACGTTATCCCTCACGTGCAGTCCCGGCCATCCCAGACAGCCTGACAGCGTTCCTCGCCTCCTTTTCCACATCCACACCCCGTGCCACTCGGATGCCCTTAAGCAAAGCCCGGGCAAGGGCTGGTGGCAGCTGTGTAACCTACGTGTGACACAGGCCACTGCTGCCCCCAGAGATGGGACCCTTGCCTTCACTCCACGGTAATTTGGGAGTGCCAGCATTCCCAGACCCCCGCGAGGGGACTGTGGCACCACAGGTAGGAGCAGAGCAGCTAAAACCATAACCTGCTGGCAACGTGTCACCTTTCCCCGCTCCCAGCTGCAGCCTCCTCCACAGCACTCCACCAGGATAGCATCCACCAGGGTGTTTCCTACTCCTAGTAGTACTAGTACAAGCTGTAGTGCCAATTCAGGCACATTACTACCAAGCACCTGTAACAGCATCTATTCCTCCGACAGCGTCAACGCTGCATCTCCAGCAGGGTATTTCACCACATCAATTCTTCCCAGATAGTTTTTTGATTGCTTGTTTTGGACATCTCTAACATAGGGAGGAGAGGATCAAGGCACAGTGCTCAGCCAACTCAGTTCCCACAGCAACCATAACTTGTCCATATGAATATGTAACATTCCTGCCTTTATGAAAATGCACAAGTGCTGTGTACAGATCCCTGGCAGCAGGAGACTCCCTTCCCTTTGGGGACCAGGGATCTTGCTAGGTCTCAAAAGAGTAATTCCCACCAAGCTTCATCTTCGGGGAAGCATGGACACAGTAGTGACACACAGCACAACTTGAATCCCAACAGCTTGGATGAAACCCACGACTGAAGAAATAAGGAAAATGGGGAACAAATTTATCTGCGACAGAAGTGCTCACTCTGCAGCACCCAGCCACATTTTCCCTCGCTACCCGCATTTCTCAGGAAATAAGCTGTTTTGTTTAATCGAACCAAATCAGATTCAAGTAAAAGATCCATGATTCCCTCTGATGACTTCAATCCACATGAAAGACAAGCTCCCTGCAATCCAGCTACAGCTCGAACTGCAGAAGCACAGAGCAGAATCCACTCAGATAACCAGCAGTTTTTAATTAGACCTTTTCCCATCGGAAGCCAACAGCCAGCCCAAGCTGCTTCCCCTTTAACACTCCCAGCCAGGTTGATAGATACAGGTCATCCAGGCAAAACATCAACTTGAAAAAAAACAAAGGTAACTTAAACAGATTTCTGGAATAGTTATTTTTAAAAGTCAAGAGCCTGGAGATTTGCTACAAAGCAATCAAGTGCAGACAGACAAAACTAATCAGATACTAGAGCAGGAAGAATTAGATTTCTGACAGAAACTCAGTCTAAAGAATCATAACCTCAGGTTATTCATAACTAAATGTCTACCAAGTAACTAAATAACTTCACTTTGCAACCTGACACAGCCCAACCCAAATGCTTTACTGCAGATTTTTCCAAGCACAAACCACCAGCACAAGCCCTTCCAACCTGGATTTTTCCCTGGAGTTGCCACTGGAAGCCAACCATCCTGGCAGAGGGAGCAGCACTGCGCTGGGCTCGTGCCCGAGCGTCTGGGAGAGACTGAGCTACTGCCTCCCAAGCCGGTTGGGTTTGATTTCAACAGCATCACGAGAACAAAGTCCTTAATAAAACACTCCCTCGCTGGCCTTGAAGCAGGTGTCTCTCCTGGGTGACTCCCTCCTGCCTGTCCAGGAGATCCCCGGATCCAGGCCACACCGCAGCACAGGCTGGACAGCTTTCCACATCACTGCCTGCATGAAAAGCTGCATTTTCCAGACTTTAACTGTCAGCCCTGGATTTAAGACATTCCAAAGGCTCTTAAAGGTGAGGCTCTCCAGAGCTCAGCTCTGACCTGCAGCCAAGGACAGCTCCCACAGTCCCAGCCCCTATCCCCACTCCTCCCACCCCACTCACACCAGTTTTGGCACTGAGTTTCCACACAGGAAGCTGGGCTGGGGAGCTCATCAGGTTAAAACCAAGCCACAGGGAGTTAGTTTTAGGCCTAGCTCACTCCCCTGATCTGGTATGCTGCATGGCTGCACCAACCAGGCACTTCAAACAGGCAAATATTTAGGAAATTACAGCCTAAGCCTGTGTGGGAAGGATCCACAAGGCCTGGCAGCAGGAGCTGTGATCCACAGGCAGGTTGTGGGTTAAGAGAGCAGAAGGAGCAGGGAGCATGATTCAGTCCCCATCCCACAGCAGCAGCATCTCTGTGCCCTCAGTCAGGAAAGGCAGTGCTTCAGCCAAGCACAAAGCTGTTCAGATGTTCAAGCCTTACAGATCTGGGAAGGCCAGCTAACAACCCACCTAACGGGGTCCTTCTTCCTCTGGATTTTCTCAGAATGGTTAAGCAAACTTGAACCAACCAAGTCAGATCCCACTCCTACCACCTCCGCAGCCAGGAGAGCGCTCCCTTTGCTCCCACGTGCTGGTTTCCAGCAGAGCCTGAACACTGATGAAGCCCTGCCATGAATGAGGGCCCTGAGTGTTGAGGGTAAGGGAAGGATAAGCCCAGCTCAGCTCTGTTCACTGACAAAGGCAGACTCACCCTGTGGACTACAGCTCCAACCGAGGCTGAACTTCCAAACCAAATCTGGAGAGGCCAGAGGCAGGGGGGAGAAGCCTTCAGATCACAAATGGGAAGGCAGCTGCCAGCAGCAGCATTGCCTTGCCTTTCACACCTCTCTGCACCTCCAATGGTAAAGGCTGGAATTGCATCCCTGAAAACAAAGCCTCTCAAGTACCTTTGGCACCGAAGACAAACAAGTATCAAAGTAAAAGCTTTCAGATGAGCCAACTGTTTTCCCAAAGTGCAGTGGAGATCATCAGGGACTTAGAAAAGCACTTGCTGGGCATAAACCTACTAGTTACAGGAGGTTTTCCTGAAACACAACTATGCATTCTCCCCTCTAATCTGAAAAGTTCCTGAAGTGGAGACACTGGCTGCTTCATGACCCGTTTCACAGCCAGATGAAGGAGTCTGCCTTATTCCATAACCACAAACACTTGAGCAGCTGGCAAACAGCTACTTCAGAAACCTAGGAAGAGGCACTGCAACAGTCTTGCTGCTCTACCTCCCTCTTCCAAGAGTAACAGAGACTGTCACAGAATTACAGCACCAAAACGTGAGTGACAGAGCTCAGTACACATCAGGAAACTGCTGGGTCCTCAGGAACAGCACCAATCTGAGACCACTGCAGAGTACATCAGCTCTAGACCAAGTCCCTGCTCTGCAGAACACTGACCTGCTTCCATCCACAGATCTGATACAAAACCCAATTGCTAGAGCCACTTTCCAGAACAGAGAAGCACCATGCTTAGGCAGACAAAGGCCTGGCAATGTGACGCTTTAAGTCCAAAGGCCAAGACCAAAGGCAGTAGGTGTGCTCCTCTTCTAGTGCACAGGTGTGGAATTTCCCTATTCTGGGTGTATACTCGGCATCCAGCATTTCTCTGGGGCAGGAAGAATGGTGCTGCCAGCTCCAGGTGAGCTCCTGCTGACAGCCTCACTCTGCCTCTGGACCTCCAGGTAAGCAGAGCTACCTTTTGGGTCTCTGCATCCTACAACGTTTTGTTCCAAGATCATGCACATCAGGTCAGCTTCACCCAGCACTTGTCTGGAATGTTTCCTTGGGGCTGCAAGGCAGGGAAGAGCAGAGGAATTTACATTTCAGTATCAGAAACACTTTTTGGACGGCTAAACAAGTGATAGGTCATTAATTGACTGCAGTTAAGAGCAAACAGGAAGCTAATTTAGTCATCAGCTAGTCTGGGTTTGCATTTGTCCTTCAGTTTTCCTTAAATAAAGCAGCCACAGGGTCATTAAAGCCTGATGGGCCACAACTAACAGCCTTTACACTGAACTTGGCACCTGAAGCCTCTCCCATCTAAAGGAAGTCGTTTAAGCATCTCTCCTTTCTTCACACAATGGACTGTCAAGTTAGAGCAAAATAATGGCTGCTTTGTCGCTGTTAAATGAGCAGAGCTTAATGAAAGAGAGATCAATGTTACTGGGACATCTGGGGTACCTACATGCCTTTAGAGTTCCTTTCAAGCAAGCGCTGCCTTCAGTTGAAACCAGCAACAGGCATGCAAAAGCTCCAGTGAGAGTTTTACTCCCTGTTCTACTTAAGCTGGAAGTTAGGCCTACAGAAAGAACAGGGTGATTTCAAAAGCTGGTGTAGGCTTTTTTTAAACCAAATCTGGTAGCAGCACCTTCCACCCAGCAAGGCCCAGATTTAAAGCCTGGCAAACAAACCACCAGCCAGCTGAGAAACTGGCCTTGCTCACATTCTTCTTCAGGGGGGTGATGAACATGCAGAGGAGCTTTAAAACCACGTTCTTTGTGAAGCAGCTGCTCAAGGACAGGCAGCTGCTCCAGCAGCACCAGCAGGAGATGTTGACTCCCACCTGTGTCAAGGCCTCGCTGTCTCTCCCACTAAAAGCCACTAAAGGTTAAGGCCTGCACTGAGGAGTACCTGCCTTCCTCCAGAGAGGACTGAGGCAGCCTGACAGACAGCTCTTCTGAAGCACCACGACCCTGTCCCAGAAGCCACCAGACAGGTTCTGCAATGACAGCTCTCCCCACGGTGCTGCACGGTGTCCCACAGTTTAGAACACCCTGAGCCTGGTGCCTGGGGAGCTCCTGGAGCAGCCACCCACAAACCTCGGGGTGGGGGTGGTCAGCCTGGGCACCACGACACAGCTGGCTTTGCCAAGGCACCCCAGGTTCACCAAGGATTAGCATCAGCTGCAAACTGACCTTTACAGGGATCCGACTTTAGGTGTGGCAAGCTGAACCTGCAGCAGCAGTTCCAGCTCTGCCCAGAAGGAGATAACGCTCCAACCCCGTGGATCCAGGAGTGCTGAATCAGCCCTTCCTCTCACATTGCTCAGGCTGCTGCTGGACTGATCCCAGCACGGCCTCGCTGTGAGCCCAGGAAGGTGTCTCCACACGTGCTTCCCCAATAGCATTAGTGAAAGGTCACGAACTTCTGCCATCCCTTCTCCACCACGTGTAATCCTCTTAGTGCTCAAAGGGGCTTCTTCAACTCAAGTCCAAGCCAAGATAAATTTAGTTTGACCTGAACATGACAACTGAAAAGCTTGAGGGACCACAAATAGATTAAAGTCCAAGCATTTACACTGTTGGAATAAAACCTCTTCCCCAAGCTCTGCCATTAAGATAGTTTAAGTTATGAAAAAAGTCCTTTCACCTGTTATAGCTACTAGATCCATGGTGGACCTCCAGGTTCATTAAGCCTGCCCAAGCAAGGAGTTCCATGATAATCCAGCCTAACTACAGTACACCAGTTGCTCCTGAACAAAGTAAAAGCACCACAGGCTCAGGAATTCTTCAAATCAAGAGACTTGACTTGGAGCGATGACAACTCGCCACATGAGATGAAGGGTCTCTGGCTCCACTGGTCACCTATCCAGAGGTTCACTCGAGAGCAAGGCAAACACCTCCAATAACCTGTTCCAGGCTTAACCACCTGCCCAGGTACCTGCACTATATTCTGAATTTTAGCAATCAGCTGCTTAGCCATCAGGTGTGAGTTTCTGCACAACTCAGGCAGGGTGCAGGTGTCAAAGCAGCTCCCCCATTTACAGATCATAGATGCCCCAGGATTCACATCCTTGCTGATAATGCCAGCTTTTTCATGGAGAAAACTCTCATTAGCAACCTATCAAACACAGAGAGCAGCTCCTGCACTTTGCAGTTCCGGAGACAGGACCAAGCTTGCACAGCTGCTGCATTCAGGCCCTCCTTACTCACCACCCTGAGGTCCCAGCTCCAACATTAAGGAAACTAGGCCGGGACTGCAAAGAGAGCAGTAACTCTGAGCTGCCGGCACTGCCAGATGCTGACTCATCCACGAATTTACAGCTGACAACTGCTGGCCCAGGTTGTTCTATCAGTCTGTACATCCCAGGGGTACCTTCACACTTCCATCAGCCCAAACAGTGAGGGCACCCAAGGCAGTCCTCTTCCTGCCCTGGCTCAGCAGGGCCCAGTATCCTTTGGGAAGTGAGGAATTGTTTCCTCGCACCATCATAAGCGTTTGTGTCACTGTACAAGGGATGTGGTACGAGCTAAAACCCTCCTGGGTCAGGGCAACTACTGCTGAGCAGGGCCCCCACCCTGGTCCCCAGCACTCACTAGTAAGACTGCCCTTAGCTGCCACAGCAGGAAAAAAGCTGCTTAGGGTGTCCCCAAAGCACAGCTTTGGCTTCCCTGCAGCAAAAATAACATTTGCTAGAGGAAGGTGCTGTTTTTCACATGCAAGTCCCAGCGCACTTGCCCTACAAGAGGTCTTCTGCAGGACTTACTGATCACCTGAAACAAGCAGTTTTAACACCACGGAAGGGAAACTCAAAGTTTCCAGACAAGGCATCACCTCTCAGCATCTCCAGCAAGACCCTCTGGTCCAGATGTCCCTAAGAAAAGCCAGAGTAAATGACAGAACAAGCAGAGATTTACAAGCAGCAGGTTAGTAAGAAGTTCTATTTCAGTACCAGGCAAACACCCCCATGCCTCAGAGGAGAGTTTTTAAAGTCAAATACAGCACTGCAAGTTAAAATTGCTGTGCCAGCTCTTAAGCCAAGATCTAAAACCAGAATTAACCCACAGCTTCACAGGATCAATCTGCTCTAGCAGGCAGAGACAGCTTCTTTATAAACCAGGTTAACTTTGGCAAGCTGAAACTTAATTAGGAAATACCATGAATATGTTCTGTGATTCTATGAAATATTCCCATTCCAAATGGGCTAGGAAGGGCTATAGCTAAAATTTCAATAAAACAGCCAGAAACAACTCTTTCATTAACCCACTGCAAGGAGATACAGGAAAATATTTCTGTTTATTTCTCCTTCATGCTTCCAGTGCATCCAGATCAAATACAGCACCAGCCACCACTGTGCGAGGGGACAAAAAACCCCAAACAAACAACAAACAGCCAAACCAGCTCAGCCCAACAGCAAATCTCTAAAAATGCACCACTAACCTGAATTGGTTAATATTCACTACACCACTGCTTAGGAGTAGCAGCCAGGACAGCCTCCAATGCCACTTTACCAGGCACGTTTCAAGCAATGCTGGCCATGGATCCAGGCCTCGAAGCAAAGGATTCACTTCCTGTGATATTTCTGCAGTGCCAGCACGGGATCACATGGCCAGATCAGCCCCTGGTCCACAGTGCTAAGCTCTCAAATACCCGGGAGATTAAGCTGCACTGGAAGTCATCTGGTAGCAGTCATTTTACTAGCCCAGAACAAAGTTGCACCGTGCAGGCCTCAAACAGACCCACAGAGTGCCCAGACACCCATTTGGAGCTTTTTTTCCCCACAGCCATTTGATTAAAACTCAGATTATCTGTGAGGCCAAGGCAACCCTCTCTCCCAAGTGACTGCTGAGAAAGCAGCTCTACCCACAGCAGCCTGCAAGGTCATCAGCTGTGGAGGCTCAGCTTTTTACTTCCCACTTTGTTTTGGGACACATCCAGAGGCATCAGTTTGTTTCCAATAACAGCCGAAGTGTTTATCGACCCTATAATTCAGAGGCTGGAGAGGCAAGAGCAATCCCTTTCATGTGCCCAAATCCTTGGCACAAGCACCGCTGCTCAGAGGTGTGCTGGCAAGAGGAACATCAGGCACAGGTACGTTTACTGGCAGACCTGGGCTGCTGCAAAGAGACAAAAGCATGTCCTTCACTTGGGTAAAAATAAGGCCAGATCCAACACACTTTGCTTTGGCTCAGAACTTCTGTTTTGAGGCAGCAGAACATGCCCACTCCCCTCAGCCTGGAGGAAACAGAAGCTTGCAGCACTGATTTCATCACACCAAGCTTGCTTTGCAGGAAAGTCTGCACCCACCTGTGCTCTTATATACAGGTTAACTGACCTGTGGCAAACACGGTTATTCAAAATTCTTTTGCAATTTCAATGCAGCAACTCAGCCTTGCTAACCCTGCAAGCAGTTGAATCCTGCCTCCAGGAGAGGCAGACTAAAGGAGTCTGCCAGAGGTATTCACACCAGGAGTTGGCAGGTCAGGCAGAGAGTGCTCACAACCTGCCCACAGTGACCCACAGCACCACAGGGAGCCAAGCAAGCCGTCCCAGGCACCTCCACGCTGCCAGGGAATACAGGGATTATCCACTTCAGGCACACAAGCCAAGCCCCCCGGTACCAGACATGCCAACACCCACACCACCAAGGATTACCACTACCACCATCACTTGCTCACCAGGTCCCACCAAATGCCTCCCCCCTCCAGCAGCCCCCCTCCATCACCTGGCAGGGTGTCACATTTGCTTTTTGTGACAGGCGTGGTGCAGACTCCACTGAAATCCAGAGAGTTGTCCAACATGGCATTTATTCGGCGGAATATATCTGCATTGCTGCAAGTGGAAAGTGCAGGGGCATTCGGGCTATCCCAGCAGTCTTTTATGCTCCTCCCAGGATCTTCTTTCTGGTAAAAGAGAACCAGTATTTGTGTCAAACAGGCAAGTACTCAGCACTCAGCTTTCAACACATTGTGGAAAGCCTGGACTGCCTCCAATACTCACATTAGCTTAGGTCTTAGCAACACTCAAGCCCAATTCTTAGCACAGAAGAAGCAGTTAAGCAAACAGGTCAGCAATTTTTCAGCACAGCACACTGGAGCAGACTGCCCATCACACACAGGTACCAGGGATGGACTTTAGACTGACAGCCACAGCACCCAAACCAGCTGGTTTCTCCAGCACATCACAAAGCTAGCACCCAAACCAGCTGGTTTTCGCTGCTGCTTTTCTCCAGCACATCACAAAACTAGCAGAGATTTGATTAACAGGGACACACACCTTCTCCACTAGAATCAGTCTNTTAGACTGACAGCCACAGCACCCAAACCAGCTGGTTTTCGCTGCTGCTTTTCTCCAGCACATCACAAAACTAGCAGAGATTTGATTAACAGGGACACACACCTTCTCCACTAGAATCAGTCTCCTGACACCAAAGCATCGACAAGCAGGATGCTCATGATCCAAGCAGACACCACAAGGAGTCACAGCAGCTCTTATGCACGGCAGAGGAGAGCAGGGCTCACCTCACTACCTTTCGCAGAGTTCAGAACAGTACCTTGGAATGATCCAAGCAGCAATCACGTCAAGGTTTGCAGGAAAAAAAAAACAAACAACACTGCTTCCCAGCTAATCAAACAGCCCCAAATCCTGAGGAAAGGCCGAAGATAAAATCCTGATCTTCCCTTCAGGCAGCAGCTCCTGATCACAAAGGCAGTTGCCCCAAAGCAGCTCTGCTTTAGCACAACCCTCCATGGGCACGGATGCACCAGCATCAAGGCTTTGGGACCATCCTAAACAAGAATTACATCTTGTAAAGCTTCTTCCTGAGAAAGATCAAACCCCTCTGGCACGCCAGTGCCAGTCCAGAGAACTGGGAAGAGCAGCTGCTTTCCCAGCTCTGCTCACAAGCCACTGACATGCAGGCGCGTTTGGGAGCAGCTGTAGCACATTCAAGCCTCTCTCTGTCAATTTAGAAGCCACTAAGCTTCCTCTCTATCAGCGTCTTGGGGCCGAGAACAGGTCTGCCTGTCACCCAAAAGCCACTGCAGAACTCTGCTCCTGAACACGCTGACAATCGGTATCGCCGCCAATTAGGACCCACATTAAAGAGAGGAGCAGGGAGGCACAACCCCACCAGGCCTGGCCTCAGGAGCAGAATCCTGGCCATTAAGAAAATCAAGTTAAATCCAAATCCAGAGAACTGAAGAGCATCGAGGCTAGCAAATGAGCACCTGTGCTCCTCCAACACACACCGAAGCTCTAAATTGGGCGATTTGTACTCGTCAAGCAAACATTTATTACAGGCACCTCTTGGATGTGTTCCTGCAAGTTTCAGGCCTCACTTACCCTCCAGTTCTGCTGCTTGACTCGCAAACAAGTCTGAAGCGCCGAGTTGGTTTTACTTTCAAATGACCCCTTGCTGAGCTTTCAGGAGGCAGGTCTAAACTGCCCTTCACATGGAGACCGGAGTATCAGCCCAGCCCAAGCCTACAACTTCGATTCCACCCCCCGCCCAGTCATCAGGAGCACACGATCTGATCGTTTTCTCCAGCCCCCCACCATTTAGCTGAAAAACAAAGGAAAATCAGTACTGAAAGCCGCAGCAATTCGCTACTGAACCTCAACTCGCACGGTGCCTCCAGGCGGGACCTGAACAATTGCTGGAGAACTGCAGCCCATTCAGGATTATTAGCAGCTCTTCAGCGTTGAGGGCTGGGATCTTTGGCTACTGAAACGCTCAGAGCTGTGCGGAAAATCACGCTATGAAAAGCCAGTGTCCATAAAGGAGACAGAGGAGTCCTGCAACTTTATTCAAATAAACGAAGAGAGTCCACTGGGGCATACACCCGCGGGGTCTTCTCTCTCGAGGTTTTGGAAGACACAGCCTCCTTTAATGCTAAACTTCCTTTCCCCATCGGCTGAGCTACTAGGAAGGTACAGCCTTCCCGAACCGCCTACTACATATTCCCCCTTAAACCGATCATTTCCCCCAAAGTTCAAACAGTCTGGCTTGTGCGGACCCATTTGTCTGTTTCAGGAGCCAGGCTGCCTGGGTTCTGTAACAAACCTGCGGCTTGCAGTTGGTAGAGACATTAAGACCCATTTCAAAGACGTTAACACCCATACCCTCACCCATGGAATTGTTCTTAAAGACACTAGCACACATCTTTGCTATCAGAGCCCACCGCCAGACAAGGCGCCAGGACTCTGGAACATTTACAAGAGTGGAACAGGTAAGGCTAAAAGCGACCTGCAGGCTGAGAGAACAGGCAGAGCAAGCTGTAAGTCATCTTTATAAAGAGTAGCTCGAGTACAGAAGCTCAATTTACAAAGGTACTGCCAGTCATGTTTGATAAAAAGGAGTACCGCATCAGGCTGCCTTGGCACAAGTGTGAAACGCCACATTCTACTCCTGTTCCTGCTACAGAACCACTTAGAGCAGGAGGCAAAGCTTTTTCCTAGGAGACTGTTCTAGGGAGACAAAATAACCCGGAGCAGCCAGCCGAACGAGCGCCCCACCCGATCCCGCTCATTGAGCCTCCACAACTGGCAGCACCAGTCCTGCTCCGAACAGGAACAGAAATCAGCGAGTGTACAGCCAAGGCTTTCCACAAAAATCCTTTCTGCTAGAGAGATTTTAACCCTAGACTGTCAAGGATATCCTTGGGATACTGCAAGCATCCTGGACACAGGGTAAGGGGAACCTTGCAGCACTGCAACCCCTCGTAGGAAGGGGCTTGGGGCTCACCCTCCATCCTCAACCCCTAAAATAAACATGCTCCTTTGAGAAGAGCTCTGCAGGTCGCCAGAGCACGCAGAGCCCAAACCACCCCCAGCAGCCTGGAGAGGACGGTGGAAAGACTTTGCAAACTGGAGAATCCGCCCAAATCCTTTCGTCTCGGAATCAATACCAAAGCACAGGGAAACACCACGCCTGAGGCTGCGTCCTCAGAGCCGGCGCCGCTCTCGCATCCCCAGCCAAGACGAGCAAGGCAGCACTCCGGAGCGCAGGCTAGGATTCGCTTTCCCTGCCCCACCTGGAAGGATTTGGCAAGTTCGACACGCCGCCTCTCCAGGCTTCCCTGGAAGCCCTCCACGCAGCAGCTACAAACTACACAGCCCCTCTGCTTCCAGAGGCACGAGTCCAGCAGCACTGGTGGGTCCTCCTGGCACCAGTGAGACACCCCGGGGTGTAACCAGTGACCCAACAGCCATTCTCAGCCGTTCCATCCTGTTACACCTCACAATCCCAATCCAGAGGCATACACAGTTTTATCGGGGGATGAACAAATCAATGGAGAAGCCGCTCCAGCTGACAAGTGCTTTAAAGCCACCAGGAGTCAAACACTATTTTCTGATACTCGGTAAGACACCCAGTCTCTCTTAGAGAGCTTTAAGTTTCTAGGGAAATCCCTGGATCAGAACCAAAGGAGAAGGGGAATTCAGTTCCCTGCAGCAGCCACATAGTGCCATAGAACGAATGATTCTGAGACTGTAGGTTAAGTCATTGAGGTCAGAAGCACAGCATCACACACAGACACACAGCACGGTGAAGCTCAGGCAGGAGGACAGTCCTCCACACCCTGGCTCAATTAAGAACCTATGCCCAAGCAGGAAAATTCATCCCCAGAACACTGAGGCTTCAAGGAGGGTACTGTAAGGCTCCAGACCCCTCTAG
Source organism: Dasyornis broadbenti (assembly GCA_013397935.1). Lineage (NCBI taxonomy): Eukaryota > Metazoa > Chordata > Aves > Passeriformes > Dasyornithidae > Dasyornis > Dasyornis broadbenti. The sequence continues at coordinate 607,041 of VZRN01003943.1, forward strand.
CACCCCAAATAAACGCATGGAATTGAGAAAGCGAGCGCCAAGAAACAGGGAGGATTTCTTCCTCCCTCAGAGTAAGAGAGGAGGACCACCAGCAAGCCTTGCCTCCGTGGCAGACAGCTCTTGTTTGCCAGCTGTGCATTGGGAAGCTGGCAGGCCCCTCGAGCTCCCAGCCCACCAGCCCCCAGCAGACCCCACAGCCTGCAGCCTTCCTGCTCGAGAGCCCATTCCAGGCACAACGGGCAGCACTCAGTCTGTGGGACAACACACACCTGTGCAGCAGAACACGCCAACGCTGGCCAAGGCAAGTGAAAATGAGGCACCTCCACAGCCCCGAAGCACACACACCTGCAGGAAACCTAGAGATAATGAAATCCCAGGGCTAGGCAGAACCTGCAGCATCACAACAGCACTGGCACAGGATTAGGATATCCTAATCCTTAGGGAAGTCATTAAACACAGCTTGGCTGCCGGTATGGCCAAGATGTGCAGTAGCTCCTGGGGATGCTGTGGAGCAGGCAAGCCTCAGCCACCTCAGCTACAATCCAGCCTTTGCTTTTTACATCTTCCATAGAAATCTCACCCAGGCAGTGCCACGCAGGTGCCCAGAGGGGTTGTTGGAGCTGTAGCTACAGCCAAGAGGGCCTTGAATCCCAAGACAAAATTTAAGACGCTGTTAAAACAGCGTCCATGTCAACATAACCAAGCCAAGATAGCTCCATACTACAATGAAAGGCAGCTCAAAATCTCCTTTTTTTTGTTGGTATATTTTGCTTCCCAAGCTGAAGTCGGCTACACCCATGCAAAACAAGACACTGGAGTAACTGTTTCCACCAAGCAACACACTCCCACCCCCAGCTCATCCCAAAAAGGTTTAGGTAACACTGCACCAGCTGTCCCACTGTCAGCAAGGCTAAACTTACACAGCTGTCCCGGGGTTTACTGAGTAGAGACATTTAGAACACACCTGCTTGGAATTAAGACTGGAAGGGACTGTGATGGTCTTAATTCAGAGGGGAGCACTGACTTCAGAACAATACCACGTTTGCCGAAATCCCTGTTTTTAAAGGCATTTCCCCATCAGCAGCTATTTTTGGGGTGGTTTTTTTTTGGAACAAAACATTTTGAAGCCGTCACTCACAAGCAGCTTTGTACACAAGCACTACCCACAGCCGCCTATTGCAGCACATTGTCAAAACTGAGTAAGGTTTTAATTGGTTTAAGGAGACTGCTTCAGTTTAGACAAACTGCAACAAAACACCGGGGTCCTGGAGCTCTTCCCAGAGCCCGGCTCGCACCCAGTGCACAGCGGTAGCTGAAGCCCCTCACCAGCGCTCCAGGTGCCAGCACACCTTGTTAGCCCATCACACAGGCACCTGTAACGAGCTCTAATTGGTTGCAGCTGGGGAATAACGGTAAAAAAAAGAACTTGTTTTGCAGCAGACTTGTCTCGCTCTGAAGAGTCACCTTTGTCTATACTCAGTTACGAACTGAGTCTCCTGTGTCACCCCCCACAGCCAGATACTACACGGAGCTTTTGGCACATGGCTTAAGAATAAGACAGCACTTTCGTTCACTTTATACGCTAAAAAAGGCAGTTTAGAAGCGTGCAAAAATGCTACTTCCATGAGCACAAGTACCCACTCCAGCCAAAACCCGCCCTGCCATCCAAACCTAAGCGCAGGACCTCCAGCCCAGCTTCAGCCCCAAAAAAAACCAGGAAAAAGTGGAACAATAGGTTGCTGGGCCAGGACCCGGCTTCCTCCAGCGTTTCCCTGAAGGCAGCGCGGGTCAGTTGATGGGCTCGCTGAGCCTGAGCTCCGTCAGAACCCCCTGTTCCCCGGGGGTACCTCAGCAGCAGGACCCCCTCGAGGCCGGTCCAAAGGGAATGGGCATCCCATTCCAGCGCTCCAAAAGCAAGCGGGGGAACTCCATCCGCTGCTGTCTTGAGGGCTGGCGGTCCCCATCCCGTCTCGACACAGGTAAAACAGGCGGGAACGCCCGCCAAGCAGCACCACCGCGTGCAACCACGTGGCAGGGCGGCCTCGCGAGGCGGCACGTGCTCACACTCACCGGCGGGAAGGCCATGGGCAGCACTGCGGACGGGCGGTCCCGAGACGCGGCAGAGGCGAGGTAGGATGGTAGCGATGCACCGGGAGCGGCAACGACCCGTGCTCGGCCCGCGGCTTTTATGGACCGGGCCGGGCCG
>VZRN01003943.1:609283-635997 GCA_013397935.1 Dasyornis broadbenti
CGCGCGGCGCGCGCCGGCCGCGTGGCGTCTCCTCGCCGCCATCGGTCGGTTCCCGCCACCGCCCCGCCCCCGCCCCGCGGAGTCACCTCGCCCCGGGTGCCCCGAGGGGTCGGGGCACCCAGGGGTTAACGTGGGGTCACCCGAGGCATTCAATATTCAATCAGCCCCCTGAGGAATGGGGCGGCGGCGGCACTGCGCTGTCAGGCTGTAGCCGCCCTCCCAGGGACGCCTCAGCGCTGGTAGGTCCGCCGTGCAGGATGTGGCACTCGCTGTGGCCCTGCCGTGAGGGGAATGGGATCCCCAGGGCGCTAAATTGAGTTCCCCAAGGGCAGGCCTAACGTCGTCATTTCTTCACACATGGGCTATGGTACTCACTGAGCCCCTTCAGAGGGGATGGGACCCCCGAGGGGTTAAATCTGCCCCCTAAGTGGAATGGGGTAGTGGTGTCACTGTGGTGCCTGGCTGTAGCTCCTTGGGGACACCTCAGTACCTGCAGCTCCCCACTCACAGGCTGTGGCACTCACTGAACACTCCATGAGGGAATGGGACTCGTGAGGGGTTAAATCAGCCCCTCTAAGGGGAATGGGATGGTGGTGGCACTGAGCTGGAGTCCTTCGGGGACAGCTCAGCACTGGCAATACTCCACACTCCTCTGAGGGGAATGGGACCCCAAAGGCCAATGTCGGGACCCATAAGGACTTAAATCAGCCCCTCTGAGGGGTCTGGGATGGTGGTGGTGCTGTGGCTCTCGGTTTCAGCACTCCCGGGGCTACCTCAGTGCCGGCCACTTGCCGTGCACAGGCTGGGTGCTCACTGAGCCCACTCTGAGGGGAATAGGACCGGAAGGGGTTAAAATGGCTTCCCCAAGGGAAATAGCGTGGTAGCAGCGCTGTGGTGCCTGGCTGTAGCCCTTTCCAGAGCCCGCTTGGCTCCAGCAGCTCTCCACACACAGGCTGAGCACTCTCTGAGTTCTCCATGGGGGAAAGAGACCCCCAAGGACTTAAATCAGTCCCCCTAAGGGGAATGGAGTGGTGTCACTGTGATGCCCAGCTGCAGCCTCCCTACCAGGGACACCTCAGTGGTGGCAGCTCCCACACACAGACTGTGGCCCTCGCTGAGCCCGTGAAGGGATGGGACCCCAGGGGTTAAATCAGCCCGCCTAAGGGAAGTAGGGTGGTGGCATCATTATGGCTCCCATCTGCATCCTCCCCCCTCAAGTTCACGGCAGCTGAGGCTCCAGCCCCCGTCCTTGTGGGAGTGGGCTTTTCCCTGTGGAACAAGCACTTGATACCCAGTGTTTGGTGCTGCTGCTCCAGCCAGGGATTCCTCACCCATCAGAAAACATAAAAGTGGTTTTCCCATCTCTTACCCGGAAAAAGCAGAAAGCCCCTCACCCTTTTTGTGGAAGCGGAGGCATTTTGGGGTTCAGACCTTCCTGCCCGTCCTTTGCTCATCCTCTGCCTCTGCTGCTGGGCCTGGCTCTGCCCTGGGCTGCAGCTGGATGGAGAGAGCCAGCACTCTCCGAAATCCCACCCAGCCCGTGCTGGGAGGAGAGATCTTAATAAAGCGTCAGATTTCCTTCTCTTTTTTTTTAGTCCCGGTTTGGAGATGAAAAGCCTACCGGAGCTGGCCCCAGGAATCCCTCCAGTGACACTGCAGAACAGACCCAGCCCTGACGTAGCAGGTATTTCTGTGGTCGAAGCATGAGTAATTCTGCCTTGAATAATAGCTGGAACCCTCCCAGGGCTCCTCAGATCCCTGGTCCAACCGAGCATCTCGTGCCCGGGGTGGGGTTCACCCTGATGCCCTGTGCCAGGTTTCCTCCAGGAGCCAGCAGCCACCCACCCCTGGGAAACTCCGCATGTTTCCAGTTGCCTGAGGGGTGGCTGGTCCCCTGATGTCCCCTGTGGCTGCCCCCCTGATGTCCCCTGTGGCTGGCCTGGGGAGACTGGGAGAGCCCAGCAATGGGGGGAGTCTGGGGCTGATGTGCACACAGAGCAGAGGAAGGAAAGGGAGCAGGTTGGAGAAGAGCTTTATTGGGAGATTCTGGACGTAATAAATAAGGGTTACACTGGGAGATAGTGGTGAGAGACTGGGGGCACACTGTGCTCTGTGGGGGCTGGAACCGCTGCTGCCCTTCTGAGTAGGACATCTCCCTGCATCCCATCTGCTCCATCCCACTCCCTCCACCCAGCAGCAAAGCTGGCCTGGGTGTCGCTGCCTGCCGCCCCTTTTGGGATTGGGGCAGGGAATAACCTGGCAGAAACAGTGGCAGGGAGCATTTTGGGGAGCGATGTGGGGCAGAGGGGATGGGAGGGCAGGGCTGTGGGTGTGGCAGGGCCTGGCCATCACTGTGCCAGGGCCTGGATGATGTCCTTCACCAGCATGGTGCCAATGACCATCTTCTCGCTGTTGATGGTCAGCTGGGCTGCAGAGCCCTCCCGCCGCTCCAGGGTGATGAGCACCAGGCTCTCACTTGTCACTGTCTTGGCTGCGAACCTGTTGGGTGGTGAACACAGGGCTTCAGGGTAAGCTGTCCCCTGTCACCCTCTGGTCCCATGGGATGCTCCAGTGGGGACAAGCAGGTGCCTGCCACCCACAGCCACTGTCACATTTAGGTTCATGCAGGCTCCTTGTCCTAAAGCAAGCCCTGAGAGTCCCTGCTGTGATTCATGTGGGAACAGAGAGGTGACAGTGCCTGCCTGATCCAGGTGTGGGGGTCCAGCTACCTGTACTCGTTGCTGGCACCGCAGGGCACGCGGCCCACATTGGCAGCCGAGGTCACTTGCTGGACGATGGCGTGGTCACTCCAGCATTTCTCCGGCAGTGTCAACTTCTCTGTGATCTCGCTCATGCCCATCAGCTTCCCTGGAGCAGGTAACAGAGGCACCTGCCTGTCTCCGGCCACACACCCTGCTGGGCCCCGCTTTGACATCCCCAAAGCAAGCCCCTTCAGCTCCCTGCATTGAGGTTCCCCATGACATCCTGAGCTGGCTGCCCTGCTTGCTCTTGGTTCAGGATTCAGTGGATTTTGGAAAATCCTTCATAACTCTTCTGAGCTCATCCCCATGTCCCTGCCTGGTGGCAGCAGCCATATCCCTGGGGATGCACTCCTCTGTACAGTGGTAGCAATGTGGTTGGGTGCTGGAGGGCACCGAGCATCCCCCACTCAGCACAGCCCCCATCTGTGGGGCCAGGGTGGGGATGTGCTGATCCAGGACCATCACAGGGACACAGAGCATCACTCACCGGACACAGTTCTGGGAGTGCCAGAGGTAGCATGAGCCCTTCATGCTTTGTGGGGACCCAACAAGACCACCCCAGCACCAGGGCAGTCACCCCAACCTGCAGGCTGGGGGTGCAGGAGGGAGTGAGGGGAGCAGAGCTAGTCTAGGGGCCAGCCGAGCGGCCACTTACCCTCACCTGGCCGTGCCAGGTGCTCTAGGGCCACAGCGAGGGCGGCAGAGGGGACAAAATTGGGGGTGAGTGTCGGTGGTGGATGCCCGTGCAGCGCCCTGTCCCCGTCTCTGACCCCACTCACCCTGCTCCTTCTTGAACTCGTTCTCACTCATGAAGATGGGGGCCATGAGCTCCCCCACGGGTGGCTGGATGGAGACATAGAACTGGCGCGTGTGGGTGCTGGGGAGACAGGCAGGTGAGGGGGGCACATGTTCAGAATGTCCTGCTTCCCATCCATGTCCATGTCCTGCTTCCCATCCCTGCCCTGAGTGGGGGTGACCAGGGGGAAACTGTGGCACAAAAGGGCTCAGGAATGGGGGGAACCTGTCCAGGCTGGACCTGGAGCTGCTGCTTGCTGCTGCCTCCTTGTCCCCTGCAGGGAGCCCTGTACATTTTCTGCTGTCCCCCGACCACCCCATGCCTATCCCAGTGTCCCCTCTTCCCTGGAAGGACCCTTGTGTCTGTCCTGCTGTCCTCCATCCCCTGGGATACCCCATGCCCTATTTCTGCTGTCCCCTGTCCCCCGCTACTTGGAGGGACGTTGGTACGTCTCCCACTTTCCCCATCTCTGGAGCACCTGATGCCCTGATCCCTGGGGACACCCATCCTGCCCTGTCAGATGCTCACCACAGCTGGAAGTTTGCTGCCTGGGTGGAGTCACAGAAGTCGATGCCCATTACCACGCTGGCTGTGTCCCCTGGCGCCAGGCACTCTGGAATGACAGTGCTGCCATTACATCCCACATCCCCTCCACCAGCCAGCCCCTGTCCCCATTCTCCCACAGCATCATGGCCGTGCCATGCCATGCCATACCGATCTCGGGGAACTCCTGGATCCGCATGCCAGAGAGCAGCTTGGGCTCATTGACCCGCAGGTTCTTCACCTCGGTGTCAGTGTTGTTGGAGATCTGGATCTGCACAGCCACCATGTGGGGGTCCCCCGGGAAGGGCCGGCGGCTGAAGCAGTACTCAACCGCGAGCCCCTCACCTGCCATGCGGTGCAGCAGCTCGTGGGTCTTCACTGTGCCAAACGCCGGGCTCAGCAGCTGCACCGAGGGACAGCAGGGACTGCTGAGTGCCCCCTGCGGCCCCTGCGGGTGACAGGGGGCCTGGAACCCCCCCAGGGAGGGCGTGTAGGACACTTACGGTGGGTGTCAGGGAGGTGTCGGTGAGAGTGAGGCCCTCCAGGTCAGTCACCAGGCTGGTGGAGACAATGCTGCTGGAGGGGATGGGCTGGGGAGGAGGAGGAGTGACTGCAGGGTGGGGAGAGGGGAGGAAAGGATTAAGAGAACTCACAGCCCCATGGGGACAGCCATGTGGGGACAGCCTGGTGGCATAGCCCCATGGGGACACCCACACACAGACAGTTCTAATGGCTCAGCTCCATGGGGACAATGGCAAGGGGACAGCCCTGGTGGCACAGCGCCATGGGAACAGCCACATGGGGACAGGCCCAGTGGCACAGCTCCATAGGGACAATGGCATGGGGACAGCCCTGGTGGCACAGCTCCATGGGTGTAGACAGAACCCTGCAGGCGCAACCCCACATGCACAGCCACACAGGGACCATTCCATGGGCACAGCTATCCTCTGGGAATAAGGACCCCTCACCACACCTGCCCTTGTCCCAACACCACAGCTCCCAAAGGACCTGTGGGGTCCTGATCACACTGGGGTGAGCGCTCATGCCTCAGTTTCCCCAGCAGCACCACCACAGCCATTCTGCGTGTTCCAGGCAGCCACTCACAGTCATCCAGGTCAAGCAGGGAGATCTCCTTGGGGCCAGCCTTGCTGCTGGGGGGCTGCAGGGGGCAGAGATGGGGGGGGTTCAATAGGGGGTCCAGGTACCCTGTGCTGCCCCCCTTCCCAGTCCATCGCAGCCCTCACCGCCTTCCTCCGCCTGGCCTCTGCCTCGGAGCCTGAGTCAGAGCCAGAGGAGCTGCTCTCAGAGGTGCTGGCCTCCTCTGACGAAGTCTCGGCACGGCCCTTCCTCCCCTGTGGGGTGTTCTTCTTCTTGGCCTTCTTTGCCCCTTCCTCCTCCCCCTCTTCCTCGCTGGGGCTGAAGGGAGAGCCCAGCTCAGGGGGGCTGGTGCAGGGATTTTGCTGGGAGCAATCCCCCACCATCCCAGACGGTACCTGCCCACACTCCCTGGGACTGCCTTCCAGGAGCCTTCCTTCTCCTTCCTCTTCGGCCTCTTCTCCTCCTCCTCCTCCTCCTCCTTGTCCTCTGACTGCTCCCCACTGCCTTCCTCCTCCTCTTCCTCCTCCTCCTCCTCGCTGCCAGAGCTGGAGTTGCTGGAGCTGCTGCTGCTGCCGCTCTCTTCGCTGCCAGACTCGGGCTCTGTGGGGGGCACAGCTCAGCCCTGCTGCTGCATCCCCCCACATTCCCCCATCATCCCACTGCATCCCCACACCTGCTGCTACCTCTCCACTGCATTCTCCCACTGCATCCCTGCATTGTCCTGCTGCATTCCACTGCATCCCCCACCACCGCATCCCTCCACATCTCCTGCCATGTCCTCCCCACGATGGGATGTCCCCACTGTCGTGTCCTCTGTCCAATGTCCCACCATTGTGGCACCTGCGTGGTGGTCACAGTGACACTGCCCAACGCCATCAGGTCCTCACCACTGTCTGCTGACTCTGTGGGCCCCGACTCGCCTTCTGAGTCAGAGTAGAAAGGCTTCTCCACCTTCTCCTTCCTCTTCTCCCGGCTGGTGCACTTGGTCCACTCAGGAACCTGTTGGCACAGGGTTGATGGAGCAGGGCCATCACCCATGACAGGGGGGCCCACCCTTGTCCCCCTGACCCCAAGCAGATGTGTGAGACACTAGAGGGGATGTGGGGCAGGAGAGCAGCAACTGGGCACCTTCTGGGGCTCTTCCAAGACCTTGAGACAGTGCCCCCACCTTGGCCATGCACCCGGAGTGGCCCTTGGCCATGCACCCGGGGTGCTCCACGCACCTCCACATTCCTCACGGAGGGGTCAGGGGCCTCATCTGGCCAGTCAGGCAGCTCCTGGTAGCCCACAGCCTTAGCGTTGAGCAGGTGGGACAGGGAGCCCAGTTGGAAATGGTCCCGATCTACAACAAGGTGAGAGGTGGCAGCAGCTCGGAGACAGCCATGCAGCACTGCGGCGGCAGCTGACCCCGTGTCCCCATGCCCTGTGATCAGGGATGGGTACCTTTGAAGGAGGACTCCAAGATGGGAGCCGGTTTTTGGGCGAGGAAGAGCTTCTTGGCGTACTTGTTGAGGGCCCCGCTCTTCTCCGTGGGCACGATGAGCTGGCGGATGAAGCGAGCCCGGTCACGGATGTCGTAATTCTGGTCATACTTGGCCAAGTTGAGGACGTACTGGGTCAGCAGCTTGCTCTGTGCCAGAGAACATGCTCAGGGCTAGCCTCTCCCTCCCTGATAGGGAAATTGAGGGACACTGTAGGAGCACATCCCCAGTACCTGCTTAGAGTTGGTCAGGTAGAGCTTAGCCGCCAGGTTGATGACCTGCAGCTTGACGATGTCCTCCTCATTGGTGAAGGACTTGGCCATCTTGCGCAGCACATCAGGCGCGATCTTGGGCACGTGCTCGCAGTACTCGCCGATGAGCCACAAGATGCTGGCCCGCGCCATTGGCACCTGTGAAATGCCCTTGAACATGTGGCACTGCTGCCACTCCCCCACTCCTGTGGGTCAGCAATGCCCCAACCCACCTGGATGTTGTCAGTGAGCTTGGCCATATGCTTGATGATCTCGCTGTGCTGGGCTGGCTGCATCTGCAGCAGCTTTTTGATAACCACCACAGATTCGGCCACCACCAGCTCTGCAGGCAGAGACCCAGCCTCAGTAAGGTCCTGCCTGAGAGCAATGGAGCCCCCACTTCATCCCCACCGCGTGCACTCACCATCCCGGTTGGAGAGGAGCTGGACCAGGCCATTGAGGCAGGTGTCCCGCACCTTCCCGATGTTGGTGGCACAGCGCCCGATGGCTTGGATGGTGGCCGCCACAAAGTCCTTGTCCATGCTGCGGATGTAGGTCTGCACAGGCATGGAGGGCCAAATGACGTCACCCACATGCCAGTGCCAGGCATCATCCCCGGCAGTGGTCACACATTGGGGCTCTTTGGAACCACCAATGGAGTTGGCATGACCTCAGCCCACTCCTTCTGGAGGGGCTCTCCTCTGTCTTGGTGATGGGTTGGCACCAAGAGCCATGCCAGGGTGGCAGCCTCAGCATGGCTGACCGTGGCATACCTGGAACTCCCGCAGGATGGTGGAGATGTTGGTCTCATTGGCCAGGTTGGTGAGGACCTCCAGCTGTGGGAAAGAGGAAGAGATGGGCAGCATAGGGGCATGGTGACAGGGCACGGGGGCCTTGCTGTCCTCCTGTCCCCAAGGCATGAGGACAGCTGACACAAGGAAAGGGCTCCATGAATCCCCAGAGCCACCCCTGACAGGTTCTGCCAGGTGTTTCCAGCTCACCTTGAGGATCTTGATCTGTGTGGGGTCTGTGGAGCGGATGTAGAAACTCTTCAGATAGGGTTCAAACATCCCCTGCATGCACAGACAGTGACATTAGTGCCATGTCTGTCCCCCCCTTGCCAGGGCCACCTCTAGGCTCTGGTGACTCTGCTGGCTAGTCCTAATCTCACGCCGGAATCAACATGGCCAACTCCTCCCACACCAAATCTGAGACTTACCCGTCGCTTAATGGACATGGTGGCCACGTTCTGCAGCACAACATACTGCACCTCACTGGGGGGGACAAAGAGGGGACACCATCAGTGGGGCAGGGCCAGACACCCCCAGCAAGTCCCTGTGAATACAGGGCAGGACCCAGCACCAGGCTGGTGCCACCAAGATGCTGTCACCCCATGTCTGGACTGGGACAGTCCAAAAAGGCCTCCAATCTGATGTCCCTCCATGGATGGGTTTTTTGGAGGTCTCTCACAAGGTCTTGGAGCTCCCCATGGGTCCCACCAACTGGGATGGAGGGGTAGGAGACCACCACAACCCAGATGCCACAGACCTGTGACTCCGCAGGAGCCGCACCAGCGCCTTGGCGATGACTCCGACCTCTGCCTTGGGTGCCAGGTGAAAGTAGAGCTGTGCCACAGCCATCACCACCTGTGGGGACACACCCAAGTGTCAGCTGGTGGGCATGGGGACACCCTGAGTAGTGGCCATGTCCCCCAGTCCCACCTTCAGCACCTGGAGATAGCCTGACCCTGAGGACAACCATCCCTGGGTGTCCCTCAAGCACCCCAGTGAGTCCTTGGCCATGGGGACATGATAAGCCCAGGCTGGTGGACACCACTGGTGGCCTCAGGGGATGAACAGGGTAGGAGTGAGGGTCTCACCGCGGCGTTGCGGCTCTGCAGCAGGGGCTTGGTGTTGCGCAGGAGCAGGCGGTGGTCAGGGTCCATGACGTAGGGCTTGCGCTTGGCCAACGAGGACGCCTCTGCCTTGGCATCCTTGGCGTCCTCCTCCTCAGAGCCGTAGAAAGCCTTCTCAGTATTCTCCTCCAGCAAGGACTCCTGCTGGCAGGCGGAACCCTTTGTATCTCCAAGAGCACTCCCTGTTCACCCCACCTCCCTGGGGGCTCCCAGGACAGCTTGAGGCTCCTGGGGCACCCTGTGCTCCTGAACTCACGTTCTGGTTGGGGCTGAGGAACTGGGTGCGGGCATAGCGGGTCAGCATGTTGATGATGACCACCTGCCCCCACTCCTCCACGTCGATGAGCAGGTTGCAGAGCTTGCGGTAGTTCTTGTGGATGAGGTCGATGCGCTCTGGGCACACCTCCTCAAATGCCATCACCACACTGCCGGCCACCAGCTGCAGAGGGAAAGCCCAGGGTGACTCTCTGGAGAGGTGGTATCGTCAACAAGATGCTGATTTGGTGGGCATGGTGGCATCTCCATGAGGGTGCTGGTTTGGTGGGGAACCCTTCCTTGTAGGGATGCCAGCTCAGTGGAGTTGGTGGATTCTCCATGGGGATATTGGCCTGTTAGGGACAGCAGTATTCCCACAAGGATGCCAGCTCTCCAGAGATGGCTGCATCCCCACAAGGACACCAATTTGGTGGGAACATCTGCAACCCTGTGAGGATGCTGGATCAGTGAGGACAGTGGCATTCCCGTGAGGATTCTGTCTTGCTAGGGACAGTGACATCCCTGCAAAGATGTTGGCTTGGGAGATAGCTGCATCCCTTCATGGATCAGTGAGGACAATGGCATGCCATGAGGATCTCCTGTGGGGATGACTGCATCCCCAAGGGGACAGTGATTTGGTGGGAACATCTCCATCCCCATGAGGACACCAGGCCAGTGGTGTTCCCAGATTTAGAGGTGGGGGAGACAGCGTCCTGCTCACTGTGGTCTTGTCTGCCAGCAGCTTCTCAATCACTTCGATGAGCTGGTCCTTCTGGTCGGAATCGAGGCTGTGAGGGAGGAGCAGGGCAGGTGAGGCTGGATGAAACTCTTCCCCATGCCTGCCTGTACCAAGCAGCTGAGACCCTTTTTGGTATCCCCCAAATTTAGCAACTGACCCCCCCATTACCTGTAAAGCTTGGGGATGGCGTGGGCGGCCGTCTTGCGCACGTACGGGGACATGTCCGAGGCGGCCTCCTTGATGGCCAACATCATGATGGGCACAATGATGGGCACACGGATGCTGGACAGGACCCGCAGGGCGCTGGCACGGATCAGCTGGTTGGGGTCCTGTGGGGACATGTGGGGGGCTGCAGAGCAGCTGTGGGGGCTCAGTGCTCCCATAGAAACCCCCTGGGTTCTCAAACCAGCCCACCTTGAGTCCTCGCTGGAAGGTAGAGATGGAGAGCAGGGCCAGATCCTGCTGCTCCTCTGCGTAGCGCACCAGGTAGACGTACACCAGCTTTTTCACCTGCAGGGTGAAGGTGCCACCACCTCAGAGCCGCCCAAAACCCAGCTAATGCCCAAAACTCTCCTACAGGGAAAGCACCAGAGGATAATGGATGCCACCAGGGCCATCCACAATCTTCCTCACCTCGATGTTCTTGCAGGCAACATTTTTCACCACAGCTGGGAAGAGATCGGAGGCATTTTTACCCCGGGCAATCATCTAGGGGGTAAAGGAGTGGTGTGACACTGGGCAACTGGCACTGCACAGCTCGGTTCAACACGACACGGCTCGGCCCCAGCAGTGGTCCCCACCAGTGACAGCAACACCCACCGCCACAATCCTCTTCATGGCCTCCAGCTTGAGCGAATCCTTGTTGCTATCGAGCATCTCCTTGAGGTCATCATGCCTGCACCACATCAGGGGGAAAAATGTTCCCATTTTCACGTTTTTACCTGTTTTTAGTATTTCTTTTTCTGCTCCCAGCCTGCCATCAGGCCAGCAATCCAACCCTTTGTCATGAAATATTTATGCGGACAGGAGTTGAGTTACAGCCAGGTGAAAGAGGAACCGGAGGGACCAGCACGGTGCTGGCACCCAGTGCCATCCCCATCCCAGGCACTGGGACAAGAACCCCATCCCATCCTGACTGTGGTTGTCACCCTACGTAGTCCCCAAATCACAGGTGACCATCACCAGCTCCATCCCAGCTTGGCTGGATGTCCCTTGTCCCCTCATGGACACAGTGGCATGGCTATGCCAGCATGTCCCGATGCAAAGCCCTTCCCCGGTCCCCTCCCTGGACTGGGAAAATACCACCAGCCTTTTGTAAAGCTGGTTGTCACCACTGTCCTCTTTTCTAAGGGACATTGGTCTCCACCAAACTGGGGGCATCTGCAAGGCTGCGTCCACCCACAGCAGCTGGGGGTGACACCCTTGAGGTGATGCTCGGCCCGAGCCACTGTCACCAGAGGGTCCTGGGGGCGCTCCAAGGGGGAGTCTTACCGCGGTGGTGGCCCGGTGCCAGTGCCCACTGCGGGCTCGGTGCCGGCGAGTGGCCGCAGCTCATCGGCTCGCAGGGCGCTGTAGCAAGCGGGTTGTCCAGCCTCGGTGGCCAGCACTGGGCTCGTCACCTCCTCAGCCACATCACCACCCTCTGGTGTTTTTGGCCGGCCAGCCGGCCCCCCTGGTAGCTGCTGCAGCAGCTTCTGCACTGGCGGCAGGGACAGCATGGCTTTGACCAGGGGTGGTGGCCCTGGGGACGGTAACAGGGCTGTGGCCCCGCTCTGCTGCCCAGCACAGCCGGCTGAAATCTGATGCTGTGGTTGGGGTTGGGTTGCAGCCTCGATCACAACGCCCTTCCCAGTGGATGAGGCCACCCTGGGATGTCATCCCGAGTGACATCTGACCTGCAGTTGGGACTTGCAGGGAGCTTCTTCCCCAGGTGCTGAGTGGCTCATTCCTGGGCAGGGAACCCACATCATGGGGGACACCCACCTGGGTGGTAGGGTGGCATGATGGGGCACCTGTGGGTGTCTCACCTGAGTGGTGGGGTCATACGTGGTGCATTTGTCTTGCCCCATGTGCCATGGATGGCTCACAGGGATGGTGACAGACCTGGTGTGGCTCTTGTGAAGGGCAGCACACAGATTATAGGGACACTGTGGGTGTGGGGGACACTGCCAGGATGTCAGGGGTAAAGGGACACTGCCATGAGGGTGGTGACACTGCCAGAGTGGGAGACACTGATTGCAGATCACTGAGGGAACTTGGGCAGACTGGGGGACACAGCCAGGATGTCAGGGCTGGGGGATGCTGCCAGGGTGGGGAACACTGCCAGTAGGGGTCGGGGGACACTGCCAGTAGGGGTCAGGGGACACTGGCAGACTTGGGAGCAGGGGAACACTCCCAGGCTGGGAGATACTGCCAAGGAGGGGTCAGGGAGAGGGAGACTTGGACAAACTGGGGGGCACTGCCAGGGGCTCATGGGAGGGACACACTCTGAGATGGGGACACTGCCAGTGGGTCATGGATGGAGGGCACTGCCAGAGTGGAGAACACAGCCAATGTTTCAGGGTTGGGTGAAACTGTCATACTGGGGTACCCTGCCAGGACATCAGAGGGAAGGGGACACTGCCACAGGTTCAGGGAAGGGGGGACCCAGTGAGATGGCGACACTGCCAGCACGTCACAGATCAGGGACACATCCACAGTGGGAGACACTCTCTGCGGCATTAGGGAGGAGTACAGGGAGAGGGGACATTCAGAGTGGGGGACACTGACAGGGAATCAGGACTGCAGGGACACTGCCATGCCAGGGGACACTGCCAGAGGGGCAGGGATGGGGGGACACTGCTGGACTGGGAGAGACGGCCAGGGGTAGAGAGAGTGACGCTGCCAGACAGTGATTTCCTGCTGGGGCATCAGGGAGTGGGGAACACTGCCAGAGTGGGGGACACTGACACAGTAGGGGGGGCAAAGAGACATTCCTGCAGCTCCAGGAGTACACACACACACACACACACAGAGCCCTCCTCTTCACCCCTGCCTCCCCCCAGCAGCCTCTCCCACGCAGGGGTGACATTTCACAATGTCCCCCACGCTGGGGACCTGGATGCAGTGTAAGAGGGTGAGGGGGATGGCGGTGGTGTTATCTCGGGAGAGCCACAGGAGCCAGCAGATCCCGTAGTGGGAACACCGTGTCCGGGATGCCCTAGCCCGAGGGTCCCTGCACATCTCCCGAATCGCACCATCTCCAGAATCCCGCGGTGTTCCCGTAAAACCCACTCCGGCCTTTGCAACCTGCAGTGACGGCGGCGGCACTGTCCCCATCTTCATCCTTATCCCTATCCACCCCGCCATTACCATCCTTATCCCCATCCCCATCCCCACGCCGGGGGCCGCTGCAGCCCCGGCTCGGGTACCACGTCCCCGCCGAGGACGGCGGCCAAGGCCTGGGGTGGCGGCCACCCGGGCAGGCGCGCCCTTGTCCCCTGCGCCCGCATTGTCCCCACCTCTTGTAGTCGGAGGAGAAGATGCCACCGCTGGCGGGGTCGTGGCCGTACTCGGGCTCGCCCAGGCTGGAGGAGCCGCCCTTCTCCTCGCCGTAGGCCGGGCTGGCGGCCATGGCGGCGGGAGGGATGCGGGATGCGGGATGCGGGGGGGACGCGGGAACTGATGTCAGCGCGGGCGGGGACGGGCCCGGCCCCGGCCCCGGCCCCCGCCCGGGGGCAGCTCCCGGCTGGATCGACCCCCGCCGGCATCGGGAACGGGAGCGCAGGGGAGCTTTGCATCCCCACAAGGGTCCCTGCCCCGCAGCCCCGCACCTGCACAGGTTTGGGAACGGGCCACGGGTGATTTTAGGAGGAGCAGTGCTGGGGACATAGCTGTGCTATAGTGACTGCCACTAAGCTCACAGCACAGACATCATACCAGACCAGAATCATGAAAATCTATAGTTATAACAGTAGACGTTATTGTGTATGATTATAATTAGACATATTTAAATTTTATTATTTTATAGTAAATAATATTATATATTTGGGTGTTACAATATGTATTATTATATCATACTGTATTGCATTATATTATTGTATTATACCTAACACAGTCTGCAGTATACAATATACATTTATTTATATTATACATTATATATAATTTATATATTCTATTACATGCTGCATACTACATGCCGTATATTGCGTGGTAATTATTACATTACATTATATTACAGATTACATTAATTATACAGTACTCTATATATATGTATATGCCATATTCAATCATACTATATTGTACATAATTGATAAACCATTCTACATTCCACAGTCTATATATGATATATGCAATATGTTATATATGCTATATGTTATACTGTTACATTGCAGACTATATTATTTTATCAAATATAGTTTAGTAGATAGTACATAATGTAGTACATATTATATATTGTGTATTATATATTGTACTATATAATTCAGTATGTTATGATCTATATTCCACATGATACAGTATATATGATGTACGATATCTGAATTATTATACATAATACATTAGGTATTGTATTAATTTGTATTATTCTTATAGATATCATTATAGGTATTATAGTTTATATTGTATGTTATTATTAATAAAGTGGTAGGTATTATATGCTAGATCTATTATTAGATATTAACTATACTACAGATGTTATTAGATTAAAATATATTTATTCGGTATTATAGATATGACTATACTCGTTATGATATTTCATATACATTCTCCTTATAATATATTAATATAAATCATATCTATTATAGATATCACTATTATATTATTATAGTTGAGGTTTTGTTTGCATTTCTTTAATTTTCCCAGGTACTTTGTGCTATTGGCAGATATTCTTGTTATTATTTTTCCAGGCAGCTGACCAGCCCTGGAGCTGGTGTGGATGGGGAAGCTCCCACAGGAGTGAGGCAGCGAGGGAAAATGGCCATGGTTCAGGTAGTAAGATCGACTAACGCGTCTAATTAATGCACAGCAATTAATCTGCAGTACAGAGAAAGGGGACACACTCACTCCAGCCCTCCCAGGGACCCCAACCTTGCATCTCAGACCTCTGTGGGGACCCTGCTGCTCTCCTGGAGACCCTAACCCCGGGGGACATAGAGAAGAGCCAGACTCCACCTTCCTTCCCCCCCATAACCACTGATAAAATCCCTCTGGACATTCCCTTCTGCAGGCTGAACTGCCCCAGCTCTTTCAGCTTCCCCTCCTATGGGAGATGCTCCAGACCCTTGGTGGCCCTTTGTGGTGTCTCTCCAGCATGGCCCTGTCACTCTCTCGCTGGAGAGCCCAGCCCAGGACCCAGCACTCCAGGGCTGCCAGGATCACCATGGGTTGTTGCTCACTGCCCTCACTGCAGGTACGCTCCACCTTATCAGCTGGAGGAGTACTGAAGATGTTGACCAGGACTGGAGCCAGAGTTGACCCCTGGGGTACACCACTAGTGACTGGCCTGCAGCCAGACCTGATCCAGCCTTTTGGCCCTTTTTCAACCCAACAGCCCACAGAATACTCATTTTTATGCTCAAAATTAAGTGCCAGCAATGAAAGAGGCAGATGTTTGTCTCAGGAGGCCATGGGGAACAAAGAGCAGCCTCTCTCTTTAAGGTGTGTCAAGGTGGGACATCACTTGACAGCAGCTTCTAGGAAAAGTGAGAAAACAACAAATCAAACAGGGCTGGCACAGGGTTTCCATGCAACTGTTTATTGCCACGCAGGAGGATTGACAAATCCCTGGTGCGGTCCTGGCCCCAGGGAAGGATGCTCCTGCCCAACGTGTTCCCCAGGAGCACTGTCAGCTCCATCACTGCAGCGCTGGGGACACCTGGGAAAAGAGAAGAGGTTTGGTGACACTTGGCTGGAGCAGGTGCCAAGGCGTCCCAGGGTGGTGGCACCTGCTCTGGTGGTAGCACCCACCATGGCACTGGCGAGGTGGCCCAGCCCCAGCAGGGCGAGGGCAAAGTGGATGCAGTTGCAGGTGATGGTGTCGTATTCCACGGGCTGGTCCATGGCTGCCCGGATCCGCTCCTGCAGGGCAGCCACGTCCAGCCCTCCCTTCCTTCGGAGCACCTTGGCCAGGCCCCGTGTCCGCAGCAGGTGTTTCTTGCCGTGCTTGGACACGATCCCTGATGGTGACGTCCCTGAGCTGCCTGCGGGGTACAAAGGGGACTCTACACCCCATGTCCCTTCCATGGGGATGTCCCCATGCCATGACACCTCCTGGGACTCACCTTCCAGGTGGATGATCTCCCCGTCACCACAGTAGATGCCGGCGTGGGTGCCCCACCAGCCAGGGCCCCCAGAGGCCAGAGGGAAGAGGAAGAGGTCCCCGGGCTGGGGCTCGACTGCCCCGTTGGGGACCACATGGAAGTGTTGTCCCAGCAGCTCCTCACACAGGAAGAACCCTGCTGTGGTCACTGCCCCAGCCACTGCCTGGAGACCCAGCCATGTTTCAGGGCCACTGGTGCCCTGGGGACACCTGCAGCATCACTGACCCACTGGCTCATCCCACAGCCTTGGCGGCTTAAACACAGCTTGGGCCTTCATGGATGGAAACTCCGGGAAGGGGCCAGCTCCTCTAGGTGCTGAAGCCCCCATGGGTGCCGAGGAAAAGGCAGGATGTGCAGGATTTGGTTCAATTGTGCCAGGGGTGAGACAGGCAGTGCAGGGCACAGGGCCAATTCCATTACTTACCTGCCTGGATCTGCTCACCTGGAGGGACAAACATCTTGCATCAGCCCCAATGGCACCAGTGCCATGGCTCAACCCCTGCCTGGGCTGCTGCCACCCCCTGCCCAAGGGCCACCCTGCCAGCACCCCCAAACCTGCCGCACCCAGGAACCCAGCCAGTGCCAGGGCTGGAGGAACAGCCAGTCCGGGGCTTGCAGGGTCTGCAGGAGGGAGCTCACCTGTGGGGAGAGGGAGCAGAGCAGGACAGGGACCCAGACCCTGCTGACACCCATCCCTGCTGACACCTATCCCTGCTGCACCCATCCCAGCCCAGCCTCTCAGGCCAACCCCCCCCGCCTTCCCGCCCTGCCCAGCCCCAGCACCATGCAGGTCCCAGCTGTGGGGTCCAGGGGCACTGGGTGCTACAGCAGAGGGGTGGGATCACCTGGGTGCCGGTGTCCCCCCTGCCGGCTCCCCCTTTACCTGGACAAGGAGATTCATCTGCAAGGAGAAAACATCATGTCCTGAGATCTGGAGACAGGTACCCCATACCT
This sequence comes from Dasyornis broadbenti, assembly GCA_013397935.1. Taxonomy (NCBI): domain Eukaryota; kingdom Metazoa; phylum Chordata; class Aves; order Passeriformes; family Dasyornithidae; genus Dasyornis; species Dasyornis broadbenti. Next base: position 626,377 of record VZRN01003943.1, read on the forward strand.
TGGGGACTTCTCTGTCCCCACAGTTGTGGTGACTTGTCACCCTGCTGAAACCCAAGCTGCAGCTTCAGGACTCGTTCTGTGCCCTGCTGCCTCACCTTGGGGTCACCTCCAAAGTCCCCTCACTTCAGCGTGATTCCCAAGCCGCAGCTGCTCCAAAGGTGGCTGTGGGGCAGGACCTCAGCCCGCCCCGGCGAGCTCTGCGGTGGCTCTTGGCACCGGCACATGGCTCCACCGGTGCCTGGGAATGTGCCCAGACCGGCTACACCATGGCACTGTGCCCATCCTGTAGGGCCAGTCCCAGGGGCACAAACTCAACCTGGTGTGACATTTCATCCACAAACCTTTTGGGTAACCCCAAAGGAGCCATGAAACAGCCCCATGGCCACAATGCCCTGGTAACCAGTGACCAGCAGGCTGGTGACAAATCACCTCTGGATGCCAAAACCCTCTGGCCCTGGGAGGCCACCAGCCCATACCCAGCCCATTGTCCTAGGCATGGCCACCAGTCTGTCCCCAGCCCTGTGTCTCCAGGATGGTGCATGCCCGAGGTCAACTCTGGAGTCACATTAAACTTTAATCCTGGTGCTGGGGGTCAGTGAAGGCTTTAGCAGGGCTCAGGTGGGTGACTGTCACCCTCTGTCATCAGGCAACCTCCAAAGAATCATTTATCAAGGAGCCTCCAATAAACAAGAGCTAATTACAGGTGAAACCCGAGCCTGGCCTGGGCCGGGATCAGCGCAGGCGGCCATGTTAACCCTTCCCAGCCACCTCCTGTTCCACAGGCACCCTCACAGAACTTCATGTCATCTTCTTGTTGGTCTTGTCCCCTCCTGATCTCCACCAGCATCTTCTGGTGTCTTGTCCACATTTAACCATCACACCCTTCTCATTTCCATCCTCCCCTTCAAGTCCCCATCACCCCATCTCAGTCCTCACTATCCCCTCATGATCTCCATCCACCCCTATTGCATTCCACTGCCCCTCATGATCCCCATCACAGCTTCCTGGTCCCCATCATCCTCATGTAGTCCCTATTGTCATGTCCTGGTTTCCATCATCCCTTCCTCTGCTGACTGCTGACTGCTGTCACCTCCTGCTCTCCACATTCATCACTGCCTCCAGATCACTGTCAAAACATCCAGGTTCCCACTGTCCCCTCCTGATCCTCGTTATCGCCTCCCAGTCCTCAACACCTCCTCCATGTTCCCATTACCCCCTCCTGATCCTTGTTGTCACCTCCTGGTCCCCATCATCTCCCCTCCACCCCCACTGGCGCCTCCTGGTCTCCATCATACTCTCCAGGCCCCACTGTCTCCTCTTGACCCCAAATATCTCCTGATTCCTATCATGTTCTCTTTGTCCCCATTGTTTCCTCCTTGTCCTCACTGTCCTGTCCCATTCCCCACCACTCCCTGCCATCACCAATAGGAGTGGGACTGCCAGGACAGTGGTGCCTCCCTGGGTCACTCAGTGTCCCCAGCCGAGCTGTCCCTGGCCAGGGTGCATCCACCAGCTCCCCACAGCCAGTGGGATTAGGGAGGCTGGAGCCTTGGGGCTGCTCCTGACCACAGGTCTCAAGCCCATCGCCAGCATCTTTGGGTAATTAGTAAATTAGTAATTAAATGCTCTCTGCCTGCTGGAGGGAAGGGGGGCAGATCCCAAGGTTTTAGGCTGGGTAATCCCGTGGCATCTGCCCCAGCGTCTGTCACCGAGCCGAGTCACGACCCCGCCGCGGGCTTTAACATTTGCTCCTTCACCCCCACCCACCGCCCACAGCCCCTCGGCCGTGCTGTCCGGCCTGCTCGGGTCACACCCACAACAGGCTGGGTTGGGCCCTCATGGGTGCCCAGTTGGGTGCTCATGGAGCCCTCATCCCTGGAAAGAGGACAGGGTGCTGCTCCATGGAGACCCGCCCTTGGGGACAGCACCCAGCTGAGTGTAATGGGGAAACAGGGTGGGAAACCGTATTTTTGTAATTATTGGCTTTCCTGGGGGTGCTGATGATTGGCTGGCAGCAGATGGTTGGCTCAGCTAATCCCCCTCCCAAATCCCTGCTCCGGAGCTGGCTTTTACCCGACGGCAAGGAGGGGGACGGTCAAATTAGCCGACTCAGCAGTATCGCCACGCTGGCCGTTCCCGGTGTCCCTGGCAGTGGCCGCCTGTGCCACCATGTCCCCACAGGTGGGCTGTCACCCCGGGTGTGGGTGTTCCTGGCACTGCTGGATAAGGCACTGGGGGGTGTTTCACCCCATGGGTGAGAGGTGTGGAGGCACCCAAGGGCCGGGCAGAGAGGTGACAGCTTGCTCCCGCGGCATTAGCCCAGCATCATAATTCTGCCATGGGAGGAGGCGGCTGCTGCCGCAGATGGTGGCTGTCAGAGATCTGGGTCAGAACAGGGGGCTGCGGGTGGGACACAGCACCCCAGGGGGACAGCAGGTTCCCGACTGGAAGGGTGCTGGAGGCAGCGGATGTATGGAGCCATGGTGCAGGCAGGGATGGGGCCATGGTTCAGGCAGGGATAGGGTCAGGGTGCAGGCAGGCATGGAGGAATGCTACAGGCAGGGATGGAGCCATGGTACAGGCAGGGATGGGGGCAGGGTGCAGGCAGGAGGGATGGGGCCATGGTGCAGGCAGGGATGGAGGAATGCTGCAGGCAGGGATGGGGTCAGGGTGCAGGCAGGAGGGGTGGTGCAGCCATGTGGAGTCAGGAAGGGTGATGGGATGCACACGGGAACACGGAGCCATGGTGCAGGCAGGGCTGATGGAGTCACGGTTCAGTGAGGACGGAGGAATGCTGCAGGCATGGGACATGGAAGGAGGTTGTACTCAGGATGACGGAGCCATGCCGTGGGCACGGGGGATGCAGGAATGCTGCAGGCAGTGGGGATGAGGTCACACAGCAGTCAGGGATGCTGCAGGGGTGACCCCTAGCCCCTAGATCCGCTGGAGTCACTGCCGCCAGCCCTCAGCAGGGACCTGCTGCCAGTGTTTGTCCCCTGGGACACCTTCACGGCATCAACACCCCTGAGCCCCCTCTGGACAGCACACAGGAGGCCGGGAACCCCCGTCCTCAGCCTGGCCCATCACTGGGGACAGCCTGGGCCGGTGACGGTGGCCACCTGCCTCCCCCCTGAGCTGGACGGGGGGGTTTAGCGGCTAAAGCCCACAAATCCCAAATTGTGCTGCCCTGTCACCGCGAGGGTTTAGTGGTGGTTGCGTAACCCCGGGGGCCACCTGGCCCCCACCCGCTGCGATGTCAGCAGCCCCAACATCCATGGAGCCTCCTCATCCCCGGGAGGGGATGCTGAGGCACAGCGGGGCCCCCACCGAGCATCCCCCCTCCCCTCGCCATCAGGGCCGGTAATTAATTACTTGGGGGCAGGGAAATTACCCCCCTTAATTACCACTTTTCGTTATTCCCCTCTAACCGCCTTAGTGAAGGGCTTATGCGCTTACAGGACCCGGTGGGTCCCAAGGGGGGCACGACACATATGGGGGGTCCCTAGCCCAAGCCCCATCTCCCACCTCTGCCGCAATCTCGGCCTCGCAGTGCTGGGGGTACTCGTGGTGACAGGGTGACACCCCCACGGTGTCACCGGCGGCGCGCGGGGGGGTGGCTTGGGTGTCGCGGGGTTTAGGGTTACAGGGCTGGGGCTCAGCACCTTTTTAATTCTTCATCGCGTGGCTGATTGATCCCCCCCGCCCCGCGCAGACACTAAAGATTAAGAGGGTGACAAAGAGGCGGCTGCTTACACAGCGCCTGCCGCTAAGCCGCCTTGAAGAGACCAAGACAGGAGCCCCGCTGGCCGCAGAGCTGCCGGAGCACCCAGAGCCTGGCCAGAGCCTCCGCGGGGACCCAGAGGGACGGCACAGGGACAGGCCGGGAACGCCGGGGCGGGATGGCTGCGTCCCCGACGGGGTCGGTGGTGAGCGCCGGGCTGGATGAGAGCCCCACGGGTAAGAAGTGGTTCTGCTGCAGCGGGTGCGACCCGGCGGGACACGGGTCTTTCTTGGGGATGGCTCGGCCCCCTCTGTGGTCATTCCCAAGATAAAGGCCTGGGGGTCCTTTTCATGGTTCTCCTGTGGGATACTTGGAGTGCCAGCCATGGTCAATCACCAAGATACTTGGGGTCCTCCAAGGCAGTTTTTCTCCTGAGATGCCTGGGATCATCATGGCCTTCTTCTGGATGCCTTTGGTCCCCATCGTGGTCCTTCTCCGAGATATCTGGGAGTCCCTATTATGGTCCTTCTCCAAGACACCCAGTGTGCCCATCATAGTTCCTGTTTGGGGTGTTTGGGTTCTCCATTGCCAACCTTCTCCAGACTGGCTGGCCTTCTCCTCATGGTTCTTCTGTGTGCCCAGGGTCCCCATCATGGTCCTCTGGGATGCCTGGGGTCTTCAGCTGTCATCCTCCAAGATGCTGAGAGTCCCCCATCATGGTTCTTGCCTAGGCCAGGATGCCTGCAGTGCCCGACCCTCTCTGTGGTGTCCATGCTCCTCATTTGTGTCCCTTCTCCAGGATTCCTTGGGTCCCCAGTCATGACCCTCTCCTGGATGCCCTTGGTGCCTGGCCCTTCACCAGGGTCCCCACAGTTCCCTGCTGTGACCCTTGTCACCAGAGCTATCCCTTCTCCAGGACACCTCCCATCCCTGATTGCAGCCCTTCTCTGGGATGCTCCGTCCCCTTCCTGGGACTCCTGGTGTCCCCAACTCTAAGAACACCATTTCATCCCTATTTTATTTTTCAAAATTCCTCTGAGAGCTCACCCTGCATCAGCCTGTGTGCTAGGGTGTGGGAAGATGGTGTGGAGTCCCTGAGGGGTCCCCATCCATGTCCCTGAGCTGAACCAGCGGAGATGGGAGCCACCTCATCTCCAGGATGCTGGGAGGCAGCAGAGACTGGGGGGAGGGACAAGGGACGTTGGCATGGCCGGAGTCACCCAGATACGATGGCTCCGCTCCTGCAGGGCTGAGCCCGGCCCCCGGGAAGGCGCTGAGCCCGGTGCTGCTGTGCAAGGTGTGCGGGGACACCAGCAGCGGGAAGCACTACGGCATCTACGCCTGCAACGGCTGCAGCGGCTTCTTCAAGCGCAGCGTCCGCAGGAAGCTCATCTACAGGTGGGCACAGGCAGGGGGTCCCCACGGGGCAGGGAATGGGGGGATGGGCAGCCAGAGGGGCAGGGACCCAGCAGATGGGCACCCAGGGGGGCAAGAACCAGGGTCCCATGGACAGACATCATGGAGGAAAGGACACCACGCAGGGCAAGGACCCCAGGGTTGGCCACCCAGAGAGGCAGGGATCCAGAGGATGGACACTCAGTGGGGCAGGAGTGGGAGGGACAGGCACCTAGCAGGGACATCCAGCAGAGCAGGGACCCCAGGGGATGGGCACCCTGTGGGTTGGGATCCAGGTGGACATAAAGCCAGTAGGATAGGGAGCCATGGGATGGGGCACCCAGCAGGGAAGGGATGGACACCCAGCAGGACAGGGACCCCAGGGCATGGGCAATGGGTGGGGCAGAGACCCAGGGGCATTTGAACCCCTGCAGGTGACAGGCATTCAGAGGAGAGGCACCTGTGGAGGTGGTGTCCAGGGCCCCCTGATGGGGCCAAAGCAGCCAGCAAGGCAGGGCACCCGCTGGGGACAGGGCACCCGCTGGGGACAGGGCACCTGCTGGGGACAGCGTGCCCACAGAGGTGGGGCACTTGTTGGGTGGGGGGAACCCATGTGGGGAGACATGGCACCCATGGGGGCAGGACCCTTCTCGGGGACAGGGGTCACCCCAGCGGCTGCAGCCGGGTTCCACCTCTCGCCGTAGGTGCCAGGCGGGGACAGGGCTGTGCCCGGTGGACAAGGCTCACCGCAACCAGTGCCAGGCCTGCCGGCTCAAGAAGTGCCTGCAGGCCGGCATGAACAAGGATGGTGAGATGTGGGGGGACACACGGTGACGAATAGCAGGGGGTGACAGCCCGGTGGCCAGTGCTGATGTCACCCTGTCCCCACAGCTGTGCAAAACGAGCGCCAGCCCCGCAGCACGGCACAGGTGCGGCTGGACAGCATCGAGCTGGATGCAGAGCTGCCCCCCGAGCACGTGGCCACCACACGTGAGGTCCCCCCATCACCCTGTCCAGCTCCTCGTGGTCCCGGTGCCACTGTGGCTGTCACCGCGGGTCCCCGAGCGCCCACACCACCCACCAACCATCGCTTCATGGCCAGCCTGATGACGGCCGAGACCTGCGCCAAGCTGGAGCCCGAGGACGGTGGGTGGCTGCCGGTGGAGAGGGGGTGGATGGGGGATGTCCCCACGCTGTGGTGGCAACCGTTGTCCTCTTCCTCCCCTGCAGCTGATGAGACGGTGGATGTGACGGGCAGTGAGCCTGAGCGGGCGACCGGCGAGTACCAGGTGGCGCCGTACCCAGCAGCCAGCCCCGAAAACATCTACGAGACCTCAGCACGCCTCCTCTTCATGGCAGTGAAATGGGCCAAGAACCTGCCTGTCTTCTCCAACCTGCCCTTCCGTGACCAGGTGGGGTTGGGAATCTCTGTGAGGAATTGGGGATCTGCCTCTGGGGCAATGGGAACCCCCCAAAATGTAGCAGCCAGTGGGGATGGCTGGAGCATCTCCACAGCATTCTTAGGATTCCCCCGCAGATGCTCTTCAGCCCGACCAGCTGCGGTGGCTGCAGGTCCTGGAGGCTTTGGGGGTGACAGGGGTTTTGGGGTTCCCCCTGCTCTCCCCAGGTGATCCTGCTGGAGGAAGCATGGAGTGAGCTGTTCCTGCTCTGTGCCATCCAGTGGTCCATGCCTCTGGAAAGCTGCCCACTGCTGGCTGTCCCTGAGCCGGCCCCCGGGAAGCTGCTGCCAGCCGCCCTGGACGTGCGAGCGCTGCAGGAGACCCTTGGCCGCTTCAAGGCGTTGGCTGTTGACCCCACGGAATTCGCCTGCATGAAGGCTGTGGTGCTCTTCAAACCAGGTGAGGCCACCGCCAGCACCCACCCCTGGCCATCCCCACGCCCCTCCCCAGCCTGTCACCCCCTTGTCGCCACAGAGACCCGTGGCCTGAAGGACCCCGAGCAGGTGGAGAACCTGCAGGACCAGTCGCAGGTGATGCTCGGCCAGCACAATCGTTCCCACTACCCTGGGCAACCCGTCAGGTACCGCTGTCCCCACATCCTCACGGGTGACACCAGGGTGGGACACCCACTCATGGCCACCACTCTGTCCCCCAGGTTTGGGAAGCTGCTGCTGCTCCTCCCGGCGCTGCGCTTCATCTCCTCGGAGCGTGTGGAGCTGCTGTTCTTCCGCCGCACCATCGGCAACACCCCCATGGAGAAGCTGCTGTGTGACATGTTCAAGAACTGAACCCCCCTTCCCCTGTCCCCTGGCTTGTCACCCTGCGCTGGCGCCCTGGCACCTCTACCTGGACTGTGGAATGCTGCCGGCAGCCGGGAGGTGGGAGAACTTCCCCGGGGTGGCAGGGGGATGTCCCCAAGTGAGTGCCCAATGCAGTGGCAGCACCTCCTTGGGGTGGGTCTCCATGGTGTCCCCAGCGCTGGAGGAACTCGGGCAAAGGCCTCAGCACCACAGGGACCTGCTGCCACCCAGGGTCAGCAGCCTGGAAGGGACACATCACAGGGATGATGCCAGCTTGGGGCGTGACCAGCCCAGGCTGGTGCCAGCCCAGGGCTGACACTGGCGAAAGGTGGTGCCCCCGGGGGTGACACCAGCCCAAGGGCGATGCCAAACTGGAGGTGACCCCAGCCCATGTGCCCCCAGCCTGGGACACCCTCGGCTTGTGCCCAGCCCGGTGGTGACACTGGACAGGGGTGACCCCAGCCTGGCTGACGCTGTCCCAGGGCCCCCTGGCCGCGACCTCAGCTCCGCAAGCCTGGGGGACACGTGGTGACAGACCCTGGTTCCCGTGTCCCGCTTGTGTCCCCCCTTTTGTACTCGGAATAAAGAGGGTTTCGCAGCCGGAGTCCCTGTGCCAATGACTCGGGTCCCCCGGGATGGGGACGGGGGGGACCAGCTGAATGTTAGCAACCTGAACAGGAATAAATAAAAGTCAGTAATCTGCATATAAATACCTTGAAAATAAATTATCTGAATGGAAATAAAATAAGTAAAATTAGTATAAACAATCTGAATTAAATAATCATTACAAATCAGATTAATAGAAATAATATGAATAAAAATAAAATAAAAATAAAAACCCTGAAATTATCTGAATATAAAAAAAGATAAATATGAATAATCTGTTTGGAAATAATCTATTGGAAATAATCTGAATGAAACAATTTGAGGAGAAATATACTGAAACTAAATAATCTGAAATAGTCTGAATAGAAATTAATTGAAAATAAACTATCTTAATATAAGTGAGATGAATATGAATAATCTGACTGGGTAAAACTGGAATTAAATAATGCAAATAGAAATAAAATGAAATTAAATAATCTGAACAGAAATAAAATGCATGTAAATTATTGGAATAGAAATAATCTGCTTTGAAATATCCTAACGAAGTAATCTCAATAAAAAGAAAATAAAACTAAATAACCTGAAATAAACTGGATAGAAATAAATTGAAAATAAACAAATTGCATATAAATAAGAGAAACATAATGAATCTCATTGGAAATAATCTGAATTAAATTATGTGGACAGAAGTAAAATGAAATAATCTGAATCAAAAAAAATTGTCTGAATATAAACAACCTACCTAAAAGTAATCTGAATAGAAATAATATGAAATAATCTGAATACAGAAAAATTGAAAATAAATAATCTAAATAGAAATGAAATATAAGTTATTGGATGAAAATAATTAGTATATAAATAATGTGTATATACATAAATAAAAATAATGTGACTGTCAGGTAAGATAAACAGAAATTCTCTGAACATCAGTGATGAAAGTGTGAATAACCAGCGTTAAACAATCCAAGGGGACGCGATCTGGAGCCCCAGCTCCCCAATCCTGTGGGATCGGGAAGCTGAGCTGCTCTGTCCGCACGGGGATCGGGAAAATCCACAACTTCCTACCCCATGGAACAAAGAGAGCAAGGCCCGGAGCCCTGGCGTGCGGGCAGGGGGCGGCAGGAACAGCGTCCCACGGGGAAACCTTGGCCTGTGCAGAACGACACTTTTATTTGTCTGTTGGGGTCGGTTTGTACACGATTCCGAGCGCGGGCGACGCGGGATAATATATCCTCTGACATACAGACTTTGTTTAATTTACACGCAGCGACTTTATAAATTACTTAGAAAACTTTCCGTGAAAAATAACAATAATTCCTCTGGCAGCCCTCCAGTAGTCAGTACATTCAGCCGCTCCGGAAAACCCTCCAGGAGCCCAACTCCTGCCAGGGAAGGGCTGGGAAGGAGCCGGGGAGATGCCGGGGAAGGGGAGCCTGGAACACGCCGGGATCCCTCAGCTCCTGCCAGGATCCTACACAATGTGTCTCTGTCTCTATATCTATATGTATGTATCTCTTTTCCACACCTTTTGCTTCACACATACAACCACAAACATGTTATATATATATATAAAGAAATATATTTTCTATATATTCTATATATATTCCATACATTTATCAATATCAAGAAGTCTATTTTC
>VZRN01003943.1:636513-743152 GCA_013397935.1 Dasyornis broadbenti
ATTTTTAATATATAGAATATATATAGTCATATAAATTCTTTATATATATAAATATAATTTAAATATATTTTCCTTATATAGAGATTAAACATATATAAGGAAAATAAATCTATTCCAAATGAAATTAGACAGATAGATACATATAAATATATACACACACATATATTTGCCTGAGCCACATCCGCTATCCCTGCTCTCATCCCACTGGGATGAGCAACCTGAGCGTGAGGCTGGACCCTCCACCCACTCCCGGGATCTCCTCCCCCAGAGCTGCTTCAAGGACAGTTCCAGGGTTTTTAGCTCAAGAGGCTCAAAAGGTTGGTTTGTGCCAAGCACTCAGCTGCTCCCGGCAATCCCAGACCCTGGAGAATTTGGGGTGGCTCCTCAGGAGCTTCCACTGCCGCGGTCTCCATCCCGGTCAGTCCCCAAAGCCCTCCTGGCCCCCCGGGGATGGGGAAATCCCCTCTTCCCCAGGGATGGGGGTGACACTGCCTTGCTCTTGCTCTGCTCCTGGGATGCAGCACTGAGGCCGATGCTGCTCTCACTCTCCCTGCGGCATCTGTTGCTTCCCCCGTTGGAAAAAAGTTAAAGATAACATGAAAAAAAAAGTTAAATTTCAAATATCAAATAAAAAATAACCCCAATAAATAAACTATCCCTGGAATGGGCAGGGGCAGAGGGGACCAAGAGGCAGCTCGGCCAAACCCAGGGAAGACAGGATAAGACAAAAAATACTCAGGAAAACTCAGGTTTTTGCTATTTTCCCCATTTTTGATGGCGTTTTGGGAAAGAACGAGCCCCAGACCAGCCCACCTGGAAGGATGGATCCAGCCTTTATAAATCTCATTAGCGCCCCGGGGCTCCCAATTTTGCCTTTCCAGAGGTTTTCTGGCACACGGAGCTTCTCCCGGCACCACCCAGGATGATGATGACGACAATAGCAGAGGGGTTACGAGCTGACTCATTAACTGGCATTGTTAATTAGTCTATGATGGGCTGATTACACCTCCAGGGATTTCTTGCTGAAAATAAAACTCCGTTTTTTAGAGCAATGGCCGGTGACACCAAGGATGGCTCAGCCCATTGCTCCCCTCCTCCCCGGCCCAAAAATAAAAATATTAATAATAATAATAAAAAAAAGAAAAAAAAGAGAAAAAAAGAAGTTCTCTCTGGGGAAAAATATATAAAAAAAAATATATATATTTACACGAAACTCCAGGAACCGGTATATAAACAAATATCGCTTCAAGTAGTCCTCGATTATTATTATTATTATTTTTTAATACTGATGGTCTCCAAAAAAAAGGAAAAAAAGAAAAAAAAGAGGAAAGGTGGTTAGGTCTCATTAAAAAATAAAAAAACAAAGGGAAAAGGTGATTTTTGGCAGATTTTAACGCTTTTCCATGCGCTCGGCATTGGCGTGGATGAGGTGGTTAAAGCGCAGAGGGCTTGGCTGCAGTGGAGCCGGCACTGGCTCGGGATGCTCCCGTGGGATTTTTAGGCTTGGTTTGCTCCCACCGGCAGGTGACGGCGATTCGGCACAAGGATTTGGCGGCGGATGCTCCGAGACGTGGGATGCTCCAAGGGGAAGAGCCAGGAGCCGGCCAGGGCCTCCCATCCTGGTCCACCCTGCAGCCACCCAAAAGTCTCAACCCCCCACAACCATTAAGGCCACCGTTGAAACCATCCCCTCCCTGCCTCTTTAATTAAGAATTCATCCCCGTGGCGTTAACGAGGAAGCCATCAGAGCGCTGCCGATGGGGAGGATGCCCCAGCATGGGCATGGCCCTGGGGTGGAGCATCTCAGACCATGAACTCGTTGCTCCCCAGGAGGACAAGGGGTTGGGCGCAATCGGCCTCGGGGTTCCTCTTGCGTCCCCCTCCAGGCCCCCCGTCCGGGGGCTCTTTGGTTTTTGGGGGGGAAGTTTTCACACTCTTCAGTTTCTGTTTGCCTTTCTCCGGGTTGAAGGTCCCTCGTGTGGTGAACTGGGGCCGGTCCTCGGGGTAACGGAGAGGCCCCGCCAGGCCCTCGGGGCTCGCCCGGCTTTCGGGGGCCTCGCCGTGTGCCCCCGCTCGGTAGAAAGGCGATTTGGAGTACATCTGGAAGCGCTTCCGGGGCAGGTGGGGCAAGCAGGATGTGGATGACTGGGAGGAGGAGGATGAGGTGATGGGGGCGTCGGTCGGCTCCGCCGGGTCCGGCCGCATCCTGGGGTGCCGTCGCAGGCGGCTCGGCCCTTCGGCCTTGGCGGGGCGCAGGGAGGTAAGTGCTACACTTCTCTCTGCAGGGGCAGAAGGAGCACGGACAGTCAGCACCCCAACACCACCCAGCATCCACCCACCCGGCTCCCTGGGGACATGTGCCATTGAAGCCAGGACAACACTCCCAGCATCGCAGTGGAGGCAGAACCACCCCGGATGATGCGGTGGTGCTGCAAGAGTGTTCACCTCCCCACCAATCCTGGCTGCTCCCACCCAGCCCCCAGGGCCACACGCTTGAACACTTAACCTGCCCCCTGCCCCCATTTAAACCGTCAACCACAAATAAACTCGAAAACCCCAAATAACCCTTCCCAAAGCAACAGAAAAACCCGGTGGAAGGTGTCCCTGCCCATGGCAGGGGGATGGACTTCATGATCTTTGAAAGTCTCTTCCAACCCAAGCCAATCCACCAGAAACTCAACAACACCTGGATTTACCCGAGCGATCGGAGATGGCTCCTTCGGAGTCAAAGTTCAAATTCTCGGAGCTGTCGGCGGTGCCAATGGAGGCTTCGGACTCGAGGGTTTCGTCGTCGGAGGCGCGGGGCTCCAGTGTCAGCATCTCGAATGTCAGCTCCTCTCTGCAAAGCCAACCCAGCCCCATTGACCCAACGGGACCAAAAAAGGTGGAGAGAAGAAAGGGATGCACATGCACCACGAGAACACGGCAGGGTGGAGCCCTCCAGTCTCCAACCACACGGTGCCAAGCGACATCCACAGGTTGGGGACGTGGCTCCAACCCTTGGCCACAGACTCACTTTTCCTTCTGCAGGCTCTCGATCTGCTCAGTCAGCACCTTCTCCTCCTGCTGCATGGCCACCTGCTGCTGCTCTGTCACCTCCATCTCCATGGCCTCCTCACTGCTCATGGTCTCCTCGGGGACGTCTGTCACAGAGGGCAAGCGCCCAGTGACAGGGGATGCCGGGCTGGGGTAGGCGCCGCGGCGCACGCGTCCTTTGCCCTGAAGAGAGACAAGGCTGTCACCACCACCAGCCGAGGTGATGTGGCAAACACTCAGGTGCCAACCACACCGCTCTCCCAAGGAGCAAAGAAGACGGCCCAGCCGTCGGTCCTCGGTGTGCCGCCGCTGGATGCACGCTGGACCCTCCAAAACCTCACTTCAGGCTGGGAGAGGAACCAGCAGGACTCAATACACCGGAGGGGCTGCGAATGGAGGTGGTGAGGACGGCAGTGGTGAGGATGACGCTGATGGACCAAGTACAGCTTGGACTCCAAGCAAGCCCAGCTGGCAGCAGGATGGGTTCCCACAAAGCCCAGAGCCCATGCGATGGGAAGCTTGACGGTGGCTTTGGGTGGGAGCATCACCAAAGCTTTGATTTCAGGGCACCTGGCTGCCTCTTCATCCTTGGATCAAGTCTCACATCCTTCCCTCATCCAGTCTTGGTATTTCCTGAGTATCACAAGGGTCTCACTGACCCCTTCGGCAAACAGGAACGCCCACCTGATCATGTTGTCCATGCCCTGATCTCATGTACAGGAGATTCAGAAACCAGGACCACCTCCAGTCGTCCATTGTAAGACAAGAAATGTGGATCTTTGTGCCCGCAGCTAAACTCGCCCTGATTTAATGCAGCTCTGAAGAACCACTTCATCTTTTTACTACTGAAACCAACAACGAAATAGGACTTAAACAGGGGTAGTACAGATGGAGGGATATCATATATATACAGCTGTTTTAATCTTCTGAGGACCAGCTCTACAGATCTGCTCCAAAGAGCAGAAGAAAAAGATGGATTCTTGGAGATGAAGGACATGGCAGAGATTAAACAGCTTTTCTCTTAACTGTTATCATGACCAGACATCTCATGTCCTACATCCCAGATCCTGACATGTCCAGGACTCGGAGATGTCCATCACTTGCTGCCCTCCCCTGACAACCATCACCCAGGAAGGACCTGCATCTCCTTGGGGTTGAGGAGCTCATTGCAGCTTGACTTTGCTCCCCGTATTTAACTCCTGCAAACTGCAGCATCCCTGGGTCTTCCTGACAACCCATGCGCCCAGAGCAGGTTTGCAGGATAAAGGATCCTCCCTTTTTCCCTTTAAAAGACAGATTTCCTCCATTTTAGCCCTTTCATCTTTTAACGCCACATCTCAGAGATCTTTCTTCATCAGCAAAGCCGCTCCTGCGCCCTTCTGATGACACCTTTCACGTGGGCTCCTGAGCTGAAGCGCAGCTCCCTGAATCCTATTAGCATGAGATCCCAAAGATCCCACTGGCTCGTGGACTTGAGCCCCTGAGAAATGCTGTGCTCAGCATCAGGGGAGTAGAGCTTGAATTTTGCTCTTCTTCACTTCCTGACACTGATGGATGTGGAACAATGGGGGGAACCTGAGGGAACCTTCATCATGGGCTGAGCTTGTTAGGAATGGAAACAGCGCAATGAGCATTCTCGAAACCCTGCAGGTGCTTTTTTTTGCCTGGCACAATCTCACAGAACTCAAGGTGAGATGGAGCTGGGGAACACAGGGATTGCTGGACTCCTCCTCATTCAAACCTCGGCATCCTGACCTTGGGTTCAGGGTGGAGGTGCTCCTCCTCCAACAAAGGGGAGGATACCTTGAAGGCATCGAAGCCGAGGGTTGTATCCACCATCTCCAGAAACAGCAGCGCTGTGAAAGCAACTTGATGCTGAAACGCATCCTGAGCAAAGAGAAATTGAGGTGGGAAGGGATGAGTCAAGCAAAGTAAAAAAGAGGGAAGCACAGGATGGAAAAAGAAAATAAAATAGAAAATTAAAGTAAGTAGGAAGAGAAAAGGGGTGGGAAGCGTTTTTCCGAGGAGCTGCGTGCAGGGATGGCTGAGCGCTGGCCCCCAACTCCTGCGCCTGGGGAACCTGCGGGAGGAACGGCGGCTCCGAGGAGCGGCGGGACCGGACGGGTCACGGACAATGGCCGGTGGGACAGAGCTGGAATGAGCGGCGGTGACACACAACGAGGGACACGGCGGCTGCCGTTGATACATACCGGGATTGAACTGCGGGTTATGCTCATAAATCTAACTGCAATTAGTACGGGCTTCTGGATTAGAGAGGAGATGAAAAGGAAAGCAGAAGGTTAGAGTGCACATGCCGCCGCCCCTCCGAAAACCCGCTTTGCTCACTGTGAGGTGGTTTTGGTTAACTGAGATGAGTGGGGCGGCTCTGCCACACCAGCTCCACAATCTTGGGCAGCCTCTGCTTGGATTTCATCCCAAAAAACCAGAAGCAATGTGTCCCTGAGGATCACAGGGGGCAGGTCCAAGCAGAGGGACTCCTCAGCCCAAGCCCGAGCTGCCGGTGCTGCGCTGAGTCCGTCCCTCTCCCACAGCCCAACAAGCCAAGCACAGGCGCATCCGCAGCCCGCCGGCCCCCCGCAAGCATGGAAGCTCAATGAGATGGGTTTGAGGCTCCCAAAAACGCTGTGCAGGAGCAGAGAGAGCCGTTGGGGACCTCATTTGGGGTTCAGATAACGTGACTGAGCACACCGAACGATGGTCCAGGTCACCCGTGGGGTGACGTTGAGCTGGTCAGTGAAAGGCTTGACCCAACTCAGGACCAAACAAGCTCAAATGAAGGCTCAGATCAGGAATATCTGAGCAGGAGTGACCACTTTTCCATGGACCACTCCTACCTCCTCGTGCTTTGGTCTGATTCCCTGCAAAGGAGAATCCACCACGGGGCTGAGAGGCCCTGTCCTGGGGGAGATGGTGTGGGAGGTTGCAGGGGGTTTGGGGGGCTGGGATAAGCAGGAGAAGATAAGGTAGGGTGGCTTCAGGGGCGAGGACAGGGCAGGAGGGGACAGAGGGGGCTTTGCCATCTCACCATGGATCTGCGGATCAGGGAGAGGCGGCTCTTGGCCTTGTTCTCTGCAAACTCCAGGCTGTTGATGTCCTTGAGACGAGCTTTGTACTTGTTCATCTGCTCGACGACAATTAATTCCACACAACTAAGGGGGGAAAAACCCAAAGAAGACAAAATGGGAGGAGGAAGCCGTTTGATTTGATCTCCTCTGTCTTGGCTTGGCTTGTCCCTCAACAGGATTTCCTGGGAGATTCTCCCTCACTTCCAGCACATCCTCTCATTTTATTACGACAAAAGGATTATTTGGAAGATCTGCCCTGATGGAAGAGCACGGAGGAGAAAGCTCCAGCTGGATGCCATTGGGTGGTGGGAATTGTCCTAAAAAGAGTGATCACAGGCTATGGATGGATCAGGGAACTCAGACTAGAGGTATTAAATATCACCGAGAATTCCACCAGAGGAATTTCCCCCCTGGAGGAGGGAGTAGTGGAGTACAAACCTGGAGAAGGCAGGGTGCACACAGTAACTGCAGCAGCCTGCGCAGCTGAGCCGACTGTTTAATGTTGTCAGGAGGGTGTTTGGGGAAAAAAATAGACCTTTCCTTGTAGTAAAATGAGAGGATGTGCTGGAGCTGAAGTGTGAGGGAGAAGCTGCAACGAAATCCTGTTGAATGTTGAAGGACAAGGCTCCTGCCAGCTGAGTCTCCAAGCATGTTCGGATCTTCCATTATTTTAACACTTACTGGAGGGACAACCACCTCTCTCAGAAGCCCAGACCTTCACTGGAGGATTCGCATTATTGTAATTGACTCCAGTATCTATTTTTAAATCAATTTAATACGAGCCAAACTGAATTTGGGCAAGTACTTCACTTTTTCTCTGTAAAACCTTCGCAATTATGGCAAATACCATAAATAAATCTCAGTATACTAACATGAATATTGCTGCAGACCAAACAAATCACCCCCTTCCATAAAAAAGCCAAAATTAAGTAAGAATCAAGATCTGCTTGCCAAAATTAACTCTATTAACTAGAAAACCATGTCAGCATAAGCTCCACCTTTTCCTGCTGAGATGTGCCAGGCAGGAGCAGAAGCTGATCCACTCTTGGAGATCCTCCATCACTTAAAAGCCCCCATTTAACAACATCTTGGGAATTGAGAAGATATGAAATATCTTCATACAGATGCATTTATTTGCATTTAGATGCATAAATTACTACACATTTATAATTTCCATGCCAATGCTCTCCATGTTTGAGCCACTTGCCCATCCCAGGGATTATCAAGATGTGAGTGGTGAGGGGGTGATGGAGCTGGCTCAGCCAGCCTCAGGCTCTCACGTGGTGGTTTTGCTGATGTCCTGAACGCTCTGCAGTGGGTCCGTTGTGTCGGGGCAGCGGAGGATGCAGGGAGCAAACACGATGGCCAAGGCGTTGGCCGACATCCGGTTGGTCTCTTCTTGGAGGGCAATCCTGAAAAAACAGGGATTAAGAGAGAAGTCAGAGGCACCTCCACTGCACCTCCTGCACACGGGCATGGATGAAGAGAGGAGATGACATTTCTGTGGTGCAATCTTGCTTTGAGGGAGAAGCCACACCTCAAGACATCCCAGATATTCCCAAGGCAACAACCGGCGCTTTCCACCCACAACCATCTCCCTGCAGTGGTGAGAGGCACCACAGACCTGTGGGAACCACAAATGACCAGAGCACAGCAGAGGTCACTCATCAACACAACATCCCGTGGAGAAACAGCTCCGTGGCCACCTCCTGGGAGACACGGCGGATCCTAAAGCTCTTCCCTGACCCCTGCCCCTGGCCCAGCCTCAGCCATTCTGGTGGGAAGGACTCCTGACCATCCTGCCCTTGCCTGAAGCTGCCCAGGCCCAGTGTACCTGACGAGGTGGAAGATGAGGCGCTCCAAGGTGCTGAGGTGGGTGCGGGAGAGCTGGTCGATGACCGAGTACACGCCACGCACTGTCTCCTTCCTCTCTTGGAGGCCTGTGGAGAAACCACCAGCATTTAGGGGCAGCTTCTACTTCTTCCTCCTATTTCAAACGGTACTTCTTAACACTTAATTTTAATACTTAAAAGATAGAACTTTGGGGCTGAAATCAGCTGAATTGTGATGCAAAAGCCACCAAATTGAGACCAAGTTGCCCGTGGTTTTGCATAAAAACTCCCTTATAGCCAAAAAATCAGACCTTGAAACCAGGTAAATACAATTTGGCAAAACCAGCTGGTTCGGGCCCGAAGAGTGAATTAAAAGTTTGACACTAAAAGTGGCCACCATTTGCCTGTACCAAGGGAACGGGACAGTGAGGGAGGCTCCTCACCCATCACCCGCAGGAACTCCTCATAGAGCTCGAAGGTCATGAGGGGGTTGGGCAGATCTCGGAGCCACTGCTTGAACACGCTGGCGATGACGTGGATGTTGTAGTCGTCTAAATTCACATTCTCAATGTCTGGGTTTGGCACAAGACGAAGGAAGAAGGAAAAGAACAAGAGACAACGATCAATATGAAGCCCGAGGCTGGACGAAGTGACCTTTAAACGCCCCTTCCAACCCAAACTGTTCTATGATAAACTGTTCTAAAATAAAAGAAGTTTACGTGCTTTTAATGGCAACAAATCCAGCACCTGATTTCGGCTCTGCACGGTAGAAGCAGAGAGCAATTCGTTTTCCAGGGCAAACAGCTTCAGGTGGGACCAGGATTTCTTTTCTCACTGTCATCGACTGGTAGGGCGTAAGTAAGGCAGCATTTTCCCTCAGTTGGAACGACTGCTTTCCATGGGTTGCTCCCAAAACCCACGAGGTGGTGACCTGAGTGATGCTGGCATGACATCATCCCTTGCACAGGCCAGAGTCAGGAATGCTGAAACATCCCACCTTTCTCCCATCCACCTTTGCTGCTGCGGAGACTTTCCTCCCCACGCAGGGCTTTTTCCCCCTCCTCTTACCCGTATCGAGGCCTTGCCGCAGCTCCTTGATCTTGTTGGTGGATCCCGACTTCCTGTAGATGCCCTCAGTGTACAGCCCGTGCATTTCGATGTAGTTGATGAGCTTCTCCACCAGCAGGGGCACTGCCCGCTCCTCGCTGGTCAGCCGGGACAGCTCCACGCCGAACTGCCGCGGCGACAGCTCGGGGTCGTGCTGCACAGGAGGAGGGGAAAAGGGGTTAAAATCCATCTGGGAAGCAGCTGGTGCTGCTTTGGATCCGACTATTCCGAGTCCTTCGGCTGATTCAGGAGATGTGTGAGTCTAATGAAGGAGGACAGGACAGGGTATAGGTCTTGCTATGCTAACTCGGTCTCTGGACATGTACCTGAAGGCAAAAAAGTTTGGATTTTCTTTCTTTAACCACCCCACTGTGGTTCTATTCCCAGCCCAGCAGAGCCACGGGCATGGTCCTCCTCCACCTCCTGCCCCTCCGGCACAACCTCCAGGCATGATTTCAACTCCCAAAGATGCACGAAGCAGAACAGGCAAATCTGAACCTTGGGTGTTTAGATCAACTCACAGCACTGACAGTTACAAAACACCAGTGAACAGACAAGATGCCATAAAAAGAACACGAAAAGACCCATCTACAGCTGCTCCTTTTGCCAGCTGCAAATGCGCACTGGAAAGTTGGTATCTGACAAACTCAAATGTGAACAAAGTCCTCCTGCACAGGAGATTTGGGGGGGAAAAGTCAAAAGATCCAACAAAATGTTGACACAAATTCTCAGCCCTAGCTAAAGGAAGGGGAGCTGCAACTCTGCCTTCAGCGAGGCACTGGTGACCATGACCCAGGTCTCAACTCCCCTGACAACCACTCCTGCATTTTGCTTTTTCCCACTCAATGTCGTCCTTTCGCTGATCCTGCAAACCTCAGGAGCAGAAGTGTGGAAGGTCTCATGATCGATGGTTTGTGGCTCCCTGTCACTGAAAACAACGCTGAAAACATGAATTGAGCAAGCACAGAGAAGCTGGAACCTTCCTAGAGAATTTCTACCTGCCCAGTGCAAAGCTACCCACGAACACGCAGTGAACTCGCTTCCCCGTGCAGAGAAATCACCACAAAGAAGGCTGTTCCAAGAATCTCTGATAAAATTAATCAGAGATCTCAATGAACTTCCCAGATTTTAGAGCACAAACTCGCATGAGGTGTTCTCAGACTTCGCAGAAACAGTGCCAGAAAGAGTGCAGCAAAAGTTCTATATATAATCAAAATACAAATATATTCATACATATATACACAGACACACACACACATCTTCAATGTATATATTCAGATTGGGAAAATGGACTTGGGAAAATGGACTCATGTAGCTTTCTGGGGGCTCTGTGTCATGGAGGTTGTTCTCCCGAGAAACCTCGCAGGGAGCTGATACAACTTTCCGCTCATTACTATCCTGACTCTGTTTCCTTCTTTTGGGCACAAAATAAGCTATTTTTAAAAAATCCACCAAATCCTGATGATTCACTGTTAGCTGGGATGACCTGCTGCACTCAGTCCCTGTTCCCCATACCCTTAAATCCAGTAAACAATATTTAATTCCCCTCTAAGGAGGGCACTGAACATCCTCCATATGCCCTTCCTCGCTCAGCTGCAGCAGGCAGGGACTGCCAGCATGAGAAATAACCTGTATTTCCAAGGATAATCCCACATTTCCAAATCCTTAAAAGCTACAAAGTGAGGGGAAATTCCTGTTATTCTGCATGGTTACAAGGCAGGGAACAACACTGCAACATCTGCTGCATGACTGGGCAGATCTACAGTGACTCATCACTGCGTAATTCCCAAAATACCTACCAAACTCCAGTTGGAAAGACCCCTGGGGATCTCTGGTCCAAGCTCCTGCTCAAAGGAGGGTTATTGCCAGCATTCTAGCAAGGTTTTGCACCTCCAATAATTTTTACACAAACTGGGATCACTGCCTGAAGGTCTTTAATGAGAGCAAAGCAATGAGAGACATTTACCTTTTTGGAGCACTTGGTTGTGGTTTTAAGACAGCACTTCTTGTGACAAGCATATTTACATACTGCAATGGAGAAAAGGAGTGTTTAATCATCCCAAAAGTCACATTGCTGGAGAAACAGGAATTCATATGAACTGAGGAGCTCTTCTCAGAACTACTAGGTCAAAAGCACGTTGGATTTGCAGTTTCCGGGGGCCAAGTCTGTATTAGATCCACTCAAACCAAAATAATGGAGCCTTTCAAATTAAAGGTGCCACACTTAAGTCCATGAAACATTAAACCCTACCCCCCTGACAGATCAACTCAGGGTATAATCCCTGAGTCACTCCGAGCTATCAGACATGGATACCCTCAGAGACTGGAAACGGCACCTCATTTGTATTCTCCCTGCACTGCGCCTGAAATGCTCCAGGGCTGATGCTGCCAACCTCATCACAGAAATGTTGGACAAACCCCAGAGATGGATCAACCTTTTCAATTGTGCCTCCTCCGTTTCCCTGATCTCCCCAAACATTTCCATGCCTGGAGGTCAAGCAGGCGAGGCCAAAGGAGTTTGCCAAGGTCAGGATCCGCACAGGCAGGATCCCCACAGGATCCCAAGGACACATTCCCATACCTGACTTTACTGTCCTATTGGTTCACTTCAATGTGGTTGGACCTTATGGGATGACCACATGGCCTGGTGGGGTAGGATGTGTAACACGAAGCTCATTAACCATGGCAGGAAGGACTGCTGGGATGGGCTTACTTGTTGACTTCGAAAACCTTAAGAACTGCCCGAAAAATTCTTCAGCTGGGACAAAAATCCACATTATTGGAGCATGGGGTTGTAGGAAACAGCAGCGAACACATTTCAAAATCCCCCAACTCCTCACTGCGACAGAAGCCCAAGAAAAGGACTGAAGAAAGGGTGCTTACATTTACAAACAGAAGCCCTGTCCATGATCCAGATCAAGGAGGAACAATATTCACAGTACGTGGGGATGCTGTACTGGGTCGCCTTGAAAATGTGACCATTGTGCTCTTCCACCTGGAGGAACAAGGTTGGGTGGTGAGAAAAGGGAGCTGGTGTTCAGCCTGCTGCAAAACGGGGAGATGAACACAGTCAGACTTTCAGCTTTGGCTCTTACTTGCTTTTATTTGCTATTTTTGGTTCCTTTTCGACCTAACAACCCTATAGACAACGCAGTCCAACATCCAGCTTGTATGGGAACCAAACCATCATGGAAGCAGGTTGGAAACTCTTTGACTGAGGTTCTCCATGTTAAAAAGGTCTTCTGTGCATCCATGGCCCCTTTCTTTGGCTCTGCACCAGCACCCTCCCTAGCACCATCACATCCCTCAGGAAAACAGGAGATGTAATGTCCTACACCTCTGACCCCAGAGATGGAAAACACACACTATAAATTTATGCAGAAACCCGGAGCAAGACTTTGATTTGCTCTCAGCTCTTCTCTACCAACCCTCGACTTTACATTTATGTCTTGGATGAGGAGGGACGTGTTTTCAGAGCCAACCCAAGGGATCCTTGATCAAGTAAAGCAAATCCACCTCAAACATCTTTCTAACATGTCCTTTCATGGCTGATGTTCAGATCTCAGCCCAGGACGTGTCATGAGCTGGTCTCTTGTCATTCTGGCCCCAAGGACAGTGATTTTTTAACGTGCAGGCACAACTCACCACATCCGCTTCCTTTTTCCTTCTCTTTTTTCGTTCCGTTTTTGGCACCTGGTGTGGAAAAGAGATGTAAGTGAATTTTCGGGCAGTTTCACCAGGTCAAGAGTACAGAGGGCTCTTATCTAACACTGCCCGGTGCCTTCCAGCCCCATTCTCCACTGCACCTGCAGCCCCAGGGGAGTCACTCCAGAAAACTCTCCTATGGATCACTCCATTTTTGGAATTTAAAAGCAGAGAAGACAACAGAGGGTCCCAGGTGTCTACAGGGGCACAACCCCATGGAAAGACAGTTCCCAAACCTTCACGGGAGTTTAAGAAAAGCGCCGAGTACCTTCCCTGCGGTGTAGTCCAGGGGTTTGTACTCTATCATATATTCATCCAGGAAGACTTTGAAGGTATTGACCCAGACTTTAACTGGAGACTCACTCCAGTCCCTCTGCTCGAGCCTCATGGTCTTCTCCAGAATCTGCTCGAATAAGGCATAGAGGTCCTTGTAGCGGATACTTTTCCCATCATCCATCTTTTAAGGAAACAGAAGCAGAAAGAAAAGTGATTTTTATAGAGCCCAGATTTTTCTGTAGAGTTTTTCTTCTCCAGACAATTATTTCATCCTCACTGGCTTCCAGCTGTTCGGGGAAAGTCCGAGCATGATAGAGAGAAGGAAAAAAGGATCAGACATCTCCACCACTTGCAAAGGTCACACAAAGGTTTCCAGGCACTTTGGGGGGCAAATTCGAGTTTATTGACTTTGTGTCATCTCCCCTTTGGCTGGGAGCAAAGCTGTAACGAGGATCTGGAATCGACACCCAAAGTATCCTGAGAGCTGGCTCATGAGGGAGAGTTAGTCCGAACTGAGATCACGGGACTGAATACAGAGACGGCACATCCATCCTTTGGAATGAGCAGACCAGGAATGGAAGGTTTGGCAACACCTGTACCCCCAGAAGGACCCAGAATATCCCGTTTCTCCTGGAGGTGGAAGTCCCACCCATCATCGGTCACTCACCGCCAATGCTGAGGAGTAAAAACTGAAGATGTTCTGTCGGAATTCCTTCAGTGCTTTCTTGAACACAACATCCACCAGCGTGTCCTTCTTGCTGTCCTCGTTGTCCAGTTCATTCATCTGGGAAAACAAGGGAGTTTTTGCACCCATGTCCCTTTTGCTGCAGCAGAGCAGGTGTGAGATGAGGCAGTACTAAGAAGAGCTGCTCCACCATGATCACCAGGTGATTTCTCCTGAATGAAAACCAGAAACTTCTCCCAGCCCTGCCCTGGCAGTCTGAAATGAATTATTAGCATTGCTACAGCTGCCCACAGGATCATTTTGACTTTATTGCCTCCGTATTCTCCTGGATCTCTGTGCTGATTTATGGAGCAGCGAGGGCAGGAGTTACCTTTTTCAGGAGAAACTCATCCATGCTCTTCAGGTCGCTGGCGCTGGTTATGATCTGCAGGGAGTCATTCTGCCACTGCACAGGCTCCAGAGCCACGTTGCTGATCTTGACGCTGCGCTTGCGCTTCACTTTGGGAGACGGCTCCTTGTTCTCCTTGAACTCCCGCCGGTACATGCCAGACAGCTCAGGACTCCGTGGGGGTGTCAGGTGGTGGGGACCCAACTCTGCTGGTGGGAAATGAAGGGAGGGAAAGAGATTGAGGTGCAGATTCAAAATAATTGTGCCACTAAAACAGGGAGACGGGCATCAGAATACACCTGTGGAGGAGAAAAGCCCAGTATAGAACTCACAGGAAGATTAAATGTAATTTCTGCTTTGGTTATTTCCTCCCTCAAGAGAGGAAACATCTGTCCATGTCCAGATGGTGGTCGGGAGGATTAGTAACATGGAATTCCTTGAGATCCGTTACGGATCCCACCCTACTTGCCATTGCTCTGGGCTGACACCACCCATGGATGAAGAGACGTGAACCAGCATGGACGTATCGCAGCTTCCCAACCCGCTTTTTCTGCTGCTTACAACTGGTCCCATGTCCCTCCATCACGTACCTTCGCCAAGCTGCAAGCCAGGAATGACCTCCCTGCCAGGGGCTTCCTGCTCCGCGTACAGCTCCAGCAGCTCGGACTGGGTAGCCAGCTTCTCTCGGGAGGTCTTCTTCTCCCCCTGCTTTCCCTTCACCCAGAACCTCATCTTGGCTCGTGGAGGCCTGGAAATAAGTCATGGAAAGAGGAACTGCCTTAACTAGGAATTGTCTTTCTACCAAAACTACCCCAACCTCCAGGAGCTTCCTGGTGTTTGAGGAGATAAATCCACGGAATTTCTACCAGGGAAACATGGATACTCATCCTCAGCAAAGGTGAGAGACTTCAGTTTCATGCATGGGATTGGGTGGTTTGGGACAGGATATGGGGCCCCGAATTGCAGTGTGAGCAGGACACCTCTTTTAAATGGGCATGCCCATGGTCTTGTAGGAAAGGTGGGATGAGTGACTCATGCTGGCCTTGGCAGGTGGAGCTCCAAAGGAGCCCCAGTGGCTCAACAAGGTGATGGAGAGCAAGAGGGACACGGGAGGGACTTGTCTCCCATCTCCAGTCGTTATTCCTACCTCCCATCTGGAGTCAGACTCTTCTGCGTGGCCGCCAGCTTCCCGATCTCCCCCTGGGACATGGTTTTGTGCAGCTTGGCCTGGCCTTCCCCAGAGGCGAATCGCTGCACGGTCTGTAACGATTCCAAGCATGAAGCATTTAAAAACAGGACAGCTCTTGGGCTATCAGATGATTTCTTTTCCTATCGAAAATCAGCTATTTCATCTCCTACATCTTTATTTCTATTTGCCTACAGGTGAAAATCTACAGTCCTGGTGAGCCCCTGGAGAAATATTTTAATGACTCCTAATAAAGAGAGGCACTTCCTTTGCTCCAACTCTCCGTCTAGGTGGAACCTTCTTCTTCCTTGAGCAACCAGTGATGAAAATCAGTTTGCACCAAGCCACGGGTCCTTATTGCTCAGCCTGCACAGCTCCTCCACCGTCTGCATCCAGACATTCCCTCTCTCCATCCCAGAGTGTCTCATTAGCCATGATGAAGTTATTCTCCAAGGGAACCTTCAGCCTCCTGGATCTGTCCCAGCAAAGATTCCTCCTCCAATTCTTTTTGAGGACTTTACAGAAAAATAGACCAAAGCCTTCGTGCCAAGGACACACCAAAATGGACCCTTTAACAAAGAAATTTTGCAGCTTTATTAGAAAATATCTCCATTTAAAATGCCCTTGGATCATTTTTAAGGGTGGGATGAACTTGCAATAATTCAACCTAACGGGATCCCATGAAGCAGCCCAGAAACAGACTTGCTGTATTTAAAAAATATATAAATTTTTGTTCTATTTTCCAATTGCAGCTGTGATGTGGGAGCTGGACTCCCGGAGGACAGACTTTCAGCATGAGGAAAGCAGATAATTAGTTTGTATGAAGGGATTTGGGAGATGATGGTCAAATATGTCCTGTAGCCTTCCTATCACCTCAATGTCTCAACTGAATGCTCTGTGTTTTAAAGCATTTATTTTACTTCTATTTAAAATATTTAAAATAAAATTCTATGAAAAAATAGGCTGCAGAGGGGGTCACATTTGCTGTATTTACCCTTTTTTCATGCTTTATTTATTTTTCCCTCTTGGACTAATCTCTCTTCCAGCCAGGAGATGGCAGCATGTAAGGCAAAATTACCACTGGGAAAGTCAGGAGCTGCCTAAAGCATGAAAGAGATTTTTTGTTCCTGTCAATCTTACATTTAGGTGAGGATCACACAGAAATTGTGGATGGGCACTGGGAAAAAACCAACTCAAAGCCTATAAAAGTGATCTTCATCCAGCCCAAACCTACTACTTGTTTTAAAAATGATCTGTTAAATATTTGCCCCCACAATTAAGTTTTGTTCTTGAGCAATTTCAACCTTTTCAGTTTTCAGCTGTAGTAAATAAAGGTCTAAAGGCATTTTTTGGCACTAGATCCTTCTGTTAGAGGTTCTCTGCCAGGAAACTCTGAAGAGAAAGGATGGGAAGTGTTCTCAGATGTCAGTATGAGCATCTGCACCAGAAAATCCCCTGCTAGGGAACACCACAAAGCATGATGAGGGCAAATGGCAATAACCAGGGCTCTGGAGCTGTCTCCTGGACGAAGAGGGGACAAGTGTTTCTCCTCCGGAAGAGCAACCTGTGTTTCACCCACCCCTAAGTTAACTGTGGCCAAGGGACTGGTCCCAGCAGGCAGCAGTGCTGTGTGCTGCATGGGAAAACTTCCTGAAGCTCAGTGAATGCTGCATGGAGAAGCTTCCTGAAGCTCTCTCTGAATGGCTTAGGACAAGAGATCTTCTTTCATTGCTGGCTCTTCAGCTGTGCTTGGGATCAGCTGGTGGCAGGTACTTGGACTGATGTTTGTTAATTCATGGCGTTACTGGGGAGGGTGAAGCAAAACAACTGGTTCATTATCCGGGTCCCATTCTCTACGGATGATTCCTGAAGGTATTTCTGGTGTGGTTCCTCCAGCCAAGGCTTCCCATTTATGCAGGAAAGCTCTCCAGGCTTAGGTGCCAAACACAAGTGGTGTGAACATGCGCTGACCACAGCCACGAGCTGCTCCTCCCGCTTGTGTCTCACCACAAGGTAGGTTAATCCTTGGCTATTCACCAGCCAAAGAATTTGGTCTTGTCAGGAAGCCCTTAATCCTTAAAGAACCTCGGAGTCAACTGTACCTGCAGCAGCCACCCAGGTACTGGTGCCCCTCGGGTTCCAGCTCTGGCTGCAGATGCTCTGGGTGTCTGATGCTCTGAGACACCCCAGATGTGGGTCAGGAGCATTGGATCCCGGTGGGCCTCTGCTCACCAGCTGGGATACACAATCAGGGACTCGAAGGCCAAGAAAAAAATGGGCAAAACAGGCGGTGCAGCTGGTAACCCATCACGTGCTCGGCTGTACAGGGCTGCACGCGATCTCTCGTTCGTCCATCCAGCAGCCTCGGCTGCTGAGCAGGACATGGAGATGCTGAGCAGGACATGGAGACGCTGTTTTGGAGTCGTGGCTGGAGGCAGGAGCTGCACGAAGGGGCTATTCACCGGCACAGGAACCAACACACGGTGGCTGCTGGACTTGCCTTCATGTGACCATCACAAGACACGGCCAATGTGCGTGCGCAGACACCAACCCCCTGAGTTTGTACCCAAACCACCCCAACAGGCACCAGCCTGGCTTTACCACAGGCTGCTCCACCACCTGCAACACCCAACTGGGCTCTGCTAATAAATACAAATAAACGGTTCCTAAACGCTGCTACTCGTGATGATGCTGACCCAAAACAGCCCAAGCCAAAGGGCTGGTCCCAAACCCGCAATACAGAACACAGATGGAAACACTGGACACATTGTCAGGACACACAGACAGGGTAGCGCGGAGCACACGATGTCACGGGTGGAGTTGCCCTAGAAAGCAGAACTCAACCACACAAGGGGTGAAAGTGCTGACCACCAGTTAGAACCAGAGCTGGAGCGCAGAGGAGAAGAGGGACACAGCAGAGACAGGAGAGAGGTGGCACCTACTGCTACAGGCATGCGGTGAGAGCTGTTAAACCAGGTGAGCAGAGTCCCAAGGAGCCCTTCCAAGGAGTGCAAGGAGCCAGGATGCTCCCAAGGATGGAGCTTGCCAAGCACCAGCACAGCTCTTTTCACATCCCAGTGGGAAAGACCCCTGCAGCTACAATTCCCCTTCGTACGTGAGCAGCCTCCAGGAGCACAGCACGGCACTCCAGGTACAGCACGTGGGGCCATGGTTTGGTGGTGAACGAGGCAGTGCTGTGTCCGTGGTTGGACTCAACAATCTTAGAGATCTTTTCCAACCTAAACATTCCTACGATTCTATGTAAAAAAAGTACATTTTACTACATAAAATTCTCCCGTTCCCAATCCACAAGCAGGGACATGCACAAAGGTGCAGCCAAGTGATCTCAGTCCATAGAGATGTGTCTTTCGATCAGGTTTTGAGCATTCCTGTCTCAAATCCCCAGCAAATTTATCAAGAGCAGGCTTAAAAATTCATGGAATTTGTAAATCTCTGCCCTCTTCCAGTGAGGAAATTATCCTGGGAAAAGTTATTCTTTACAATAAGAGCTGCTAAAAGAAAAGTCATGGAAAGCCCTCCTCAGCCGCCTGCTTTTCTTGGAAAAGCAGATTTAAGGATTGCATGGGATGTTTGCTGGACCCACAGCAATGCTGTGGCACAAAACAGATCTATGGCTTTGGGTTTCACGCTTTTTTTTGGTTTTATACTCAGCTCCACATCCCATACTGCAGCTTGAGGAGAGGAACAAGACAGCCCAATGCAATGCTCCACCTGAACTCTCACAGCAGAAGATGATTCCTCGTGTTTATCCACACTCCTACGTGAACATCACCACCACCTCAGGAAAAAAACTGAGCGGGTTGGGATGTGTTGGCCTTTTCCACTCCTGAAAGCTCTCGGTTTGTGATTTTCCAAAAGCAGCTTATGTGCGTGGGAGATTAAGCCTGAGACGCAAAAGCTCCACCGCGCAGGCTCATGTCAGACCTGGCACGGGATACTTGTCACTGTGCTTGGAAAATCCACTCAGGTTGGTTGTCTTCATTTCAAACCCACTGCTTCACTCTCACTATGCTTTCATTGCCCAATTTCCATGGTTTTGCTATCTCTGAGCTGCTGTCTGCCAGCACTGCTCTGACAACTGAGGGCTGAATAATCATCGGATATTGTGGCTGAGGATAAAAAAATTAAAAGTAAAAGAAGGTGCAGGATTTATATCACTTTGTTGTCTATTGCTTTTTGGATAATATTTACTTTCTGATATGTACAGATCATTTTTAGATCAAAAGGTTCCAAGGGGTGGATTGAGGTTAAAGCCCCCAAAGTAGGTGGTTGTGCAATACAAGTTGTAATGCTCCAGGAAAACTGTGGGAACTACGGCAGACATCGAATCAACCCAGGAGCAAGAAATACATTTTCAATGCAGCTCTGAGCACCCTGGTCTAGTGGAAGGTGTCCCTGCCCACGGCAAGGGTTTGGAATTAGACGAGATTTAAAGTCCTTTCCGATCCAAACCATTCCGTGATTCTGTGATTCCATGATTTTGCCTGTTTCTGCTGTGTTCACCAAATGTACCCATCTACAGCATCCTTGGGAGCGGGAAAAGAAGCGTTGGGGGGATCAGTGCAGCTAAGGTTAGCAAAGAAAGGCTCTCGCAGCTCCGCTCGCTCCCTCGCTTTCATTTCCCCGCCACGCTGGACACAATTACCATTTCGGAGTCACTGTAACAGGCCTGCCCCAGGCGGGCTGCGGGTACCGCCTCAGCGTGAGGAGGGTGCTCAGAGGAGAGAAGGAACTCAAAACTGCCATCGTCATCCTCTTCCTCCGTATCCCCCTCCCCATCAGCAAAAGTACCTCTAGTCAAGAAATCGGAGCGCGTCCGCGCCATGCGGGCTTTCTTTTTATGGCTCGGTCTGGGCACCTGCTTGACCAAAGGATAAAACAAAACAAAACAAAACGAAAAGAAGGGTTTTAAAGCAAAAAGGAGACTCTACCCATGTAGCCTTAAGACATCTCTGAGCGACACTGCACCCCATGGAGGGGATGCAGTATTATGTCTAGTGAAAACAGCAAAGGACCAGGAAGGACAAAAACCAAGACAGGACGGTGAAAATGGACAATCACGGATGTTACTCAAATGGACGTTAAGCCAAACCAAGACAAGACGGCGTTGGACAGTGTTTGCCATCAGGATCACGGGATCCTTTCATCCAGAGCCGCTACAGATCACTCCTACAGGGCTTTTTATTTTAAGAGAAGGTGTGGAGGTTACTGTGCTGTCATATCCCCCTTCCCTATCAATGTCCAGCAGCCCTTGTGCTTCAGAGTACAATTCTTTGAAGCTTTTGAGGGAAAACTGGCAGAATAAGTTCTTTTCCTCCCTTTTCAATGAAAAGAGAAAACAAACAAGTCACAACTCACCTCTCCTCTGCCAGACCCCGGCATCTTAAACGGCTTCCGAGCTGGTTCACCCTTGGAAAGGCACTGATGATTTGCCTCTCTGCTGAAACACAACAGAACAGAGATGTTTCATCTTCTCCCTAAAGCCTTCGCACTGTACCAGCCCAAGTCCTGGGAGCGTGCAGTCCAAGCAGTCAAGACCAAATTGCGAGCCTGAGGTCACGGGGTTTTAGAATCGCTTGGAATCGTTCAGGATTGGACCAAGAACCAGGAAGAGAAAACATTCTGCCCGTCAACTTTATGCAGCAAGATGCTTATGGATTGCACTTTTGTACTTTGGGGTTCTCAAATGTGACTGTTCTGTTGCAGAACAAAAATTGAAATACATCAATTTTTAATGTCTTTTCTTTCCTGTTGCTTGTTCTGCGCATGAACCAGGAAGAGAAATTTTAACTGGGAATCTTCTCCTGTCACAATGGTAAAGAAACCCCAAGACTACTACACTTGGAGGTACCTGGAGTTACCAACAGTCATTCACTTGGGAATGTGCTTTTGCCTTGGAAAGGGAGCAGCAGGATTTGGGGGTGGGGGGTTTATGTCCTTTTTGAGCTACATGGCCCAAGCCACCCCAAAAATAGGCAAAGGCACCTTAAGTAACACAACAGAGCGGGGACAAACGTCCCAGGATCTTGCTGCCATCTCCACAGCCTGGAGCAGCCCAAGGTTAAGTGATGGAGCTGAGTGACTGCTAAGCCCATTACAGGTGTAAGTAATTACATTTGTGAGTGATACGGTCTCAAAAGCGCATCCCCTCCCAGACTCTCTCTGGACAGTGGCTGTTTTTTCATCTGCAATGGTCAGAGTGTCCAAATGGCTTTGCTGGATGTGTTAATTATACAGTAAACAAGGAAAACCCTGTATTGTTTTGCCTCATCGAGTCATTTCTATTCCCACCACCCAAAAATTCTAAGAACTTTTTCATCATCTTTTACCTTGAGAAATAAACTCCTATCACCATTCATGTAGGGTAAATAAGAACAGTATTGAGCCTCTTTATTAACTCCCTTCACCAGCTAACTTCCACGATTATCTGCTCTGGATTATATAATGCTATAAGAGACTGAGAAATTGTATTCCAGCTCTTTTTCCTTCCCTCTGACCTCTGCCTGCTCGTTGCTAGAAGATCAAGGAACCTGTCTTTGTTTCACGTTGGGTTTTGTGCAGACTCCAGAAACAACATTCTGGACCCTTTGTATAAAGAGGTCTCTAGCAGAATAAAGAGCCTATGGAGAAAGCCTACAGAGAAAGCCCACGGAGAAGGCGTAGGAGAAAGCCCACCATCTCCTTACTCACTGGAGGCCGAAGGGATTGTCTTTTGGCGTGAAGAACATGGAACTTGCCCTCGTCTCCTCAGTGGCCTGGTTGGGCATCCGAGGTTGCCGGAGGCGCTCTGTCCTTGAGAAATGGCTGCCTGGGTGGTCCTTGGGGTCCAGAGCTGGTTTGGAGTGGCAGCGGGGTTCCAGACCTTCTCTCCGCTCCACGAACATGCTGACAGGCCGGTCTTTGGGGGCACTGTGGGCTGGAGAGCTTCCCCTGGTCCCAACAGTGAGACCCTTGATGTCCACTGTCGAGGCTGGAGCCACACCTGGGGCGGGGCCGTGCTCCCCTCTGCTCTGGGGGTGCAGGATGAGCACTGACTGAGGCCGGCTGTCTGCTTTTTTGGCTGGTTTGAGGAACGGGTCCTTCATTCTGCTCTGCTCCGTCCTCTGCAAAGCCTCCACCCTCCCTTGCTGCTCAAAGGCTTTGCGCTGTCTCTCCAGAATTTCCTTCTGCTGACGGATCTGCTCCATCATCTCCCTCTCATTTTGCAGCTGAAGCTGCTTTTGCCGTTCCTCCTTCTCCACATTGAGTTTTTCCAGTCTCTTGATGACAGAGTCTGGAGAAAGGGCCCGTACTGCTGTCACTGTCCCACGTTCCTCTCTCCTGGTAGAGGGTTTCTCCTCTTCCTCCTCTTCTCCCAAGGCTTTGCCTTGGTCTGGCTCAGAGTCCTTCCTGATCTCAGAGAATGTGACTGTCCTCTCCTCTCTTTCCACTCCTTTATTCCTCAGGTTATTCTCCATCAGCTTCACCTTCATGTTGTCTTGTGGTGGAACATAGAAAGTTGGGAGGTTGCTGGAAAGGAGGGTTTCTCTTGGGTGAGTCTTCATAACATTCTGGGGTTCACCGACCCCTCGGTCCTTCGCAGTGAGGTTATCAGGCAGCTCCGTGTCTGCCGGGGTCCGTCTGCAGCCGGGCAAAGGCTTCTCCTGCAGCTGAGCCTGGGGACTGCTGGGCAGGCAGTCCGTGGAAAACAACTGCGTGTCGTGCTCGTCTAAGACCAAGGAAACAAGTTTGCTGCTTGGGGTATCTTCACAGCTTAACAGCTCAAAGCTGCCTTGAGAGCTCTCGCTCTCCGGGGTTCCCTGAGGGGAGTGCAGTGCCTCGGACACCAGCTCAGTGGACCAGCGCCGCTCTTCTGAAGGCGACAGCCCGCCCGTGGAGCGCACCTTGAGCAGCTCCAAGCTGAATTTTGCCTGTTCCAGTTCACGCATCCTCCGGCTTTCCCTCTTTGCACGAACCACTTTTTTCTGGTTGAGATCCTCCAGTGACTTGGGCCTCTCTCTCACAATGACCTCCTCCTCAGTGTCCATCCCGCTCTGGCTGCTGGCTCTCTCGTGCCTTTTGTACAGAGAAGTATCCAGTGGGTCCATGTGATTCACCCGATTGTTCTCCATCAGCGATTTATGTTGTTCTACTGCTCTCACTCGCTCTTCAAATGAGCCGTCCTCCCACTTCGATGGGTCAGAGCCCTTAATTTCCAAAACATCATCTGCTTCCAGTCCATCCTCTTCTCTACCTGCCAGGCCATTCTCCAGCTGCATCTCTTTTAATCGCTGCTCTTTCAAAGCTCTAAACCTGGAAGAGAGCAGAAAACCAGGATATTCACCCCTGTGCCCACTCAAGACCCTTCAAGGTGCTGCACCAATGGTGTCTTATCACCACCACCACCATCACCTCACCACCGTCAGCATCTCAAGCAATCCTCCTCACACATCTGGTGCAAGGCAAAGCGGGGCACGTTCGATTTTCAACCTTCTCCTCCTCTGCCATCTCTGCTGCCCAAGGGCTGCCCCAACGCACCTGAAAGCTCCCCTCGTGCCCACAGCAGCGGGTTCAGCCTCCGTCCCTGGTCTAGCTGTTGGAGCCAGAAAAGCTTAACCCATCACACCCCCTTGGCTTCTCCATCTTCGCCATGCTGCCTGGGCTGCCTGTGGAACAACTAGCAGGGACTTGTGCCCAGCACCAAGAGCTCTTTGCAGCTCCCAGGTGTTCCACACTACGTTAAAGGGCTCCACACCTTGCAGGCAGCACCTCCGGAGGGTGAATCGTGACCTGCCCAGCGGTCAGCGAACCAAGGCATGGCTGGAAAGCCTGCGCCCTCCGCAGCAGTGGGCTCCGGTATCCCCTGTCCTTGTGAGCCAGCGCAGCAACCAGATCGGTGAGGCAATCTGAGTTAAAAATAGGCTACTTAAACTGGTGTGCTGCCAAGGGGAAAAAAAATCCTTGCGAGTATTTATGGCCTTGGCTTTGCACTGCCTACGTGCTCCAAGCTGAAATAGGCTCTGCTTATTCCAAGAGCAGGACGTGCAGCTAAATTGTTAGAAAGCGTGGGCAAACGAAGCACCGGGGCAGGTCAGGAGAGGGTCATGGATGCTCCGAGGGGACACTGCCCTGTGTAAGTCACTGCAGTGCCCCATTTCACACCTCCCTCCACAGCGGGCATCACCAAAAACACGTTCCTCTTTGCCAGAGGCCACCGGAGTTACCTTTGCCGTGCCAAATACCCGCGGCACGCCGCCTGCAGGCACACGGCTCTGCTCCTGCTGGCTGCGTACGCCTGCCGGGCGCGGTGTCCCCGCCAGGCCGCCTGGATGCTGGTGGCCGCCGTGTGCCGGCGCCTGGCGTGCTCCCGCCAGCAGCTCTGGATGAGATGGGCTGCAAACTGCATCTGCAGGAACCGGCGCCGCTCCACGCAGCCTCGCCAGTGGCTCTGCAGGATGACGGCGGCTTTGCTGAGGACCAGAGAGTCCGGGCATGGCTTGCCTTGTTTTCGGCTCTGGTAGCTGCGCCAGAATCTCTGCAACACAGCAGGGGGCTCCTTGTAACGGGTGTTGTGTGAGGATGGGGCAGCACCTGCCTTCACGCAGCCTCTCCAGCTCCCCCCCATTCCCAGCTTATTATGGGTAGTGAGAGTCCAATCCTGATTGTAAGCTCCTTCTATGGACAGGAGACCTGATTTTACCCATGGGCTCTGTCCGCAGGATTTGGGGGTGGCAATTTGCAGTGGAAGGCAGCAGCGGCACCCACCTGTATGCTGACGGCTGCGTGCCGCAGGCTCATGAACTGCCTCCTGCAGAGCAGGCTGCGGACCCAGCGCTGCAGCAGCGTGATCCTCCGCAGCACCTCCTGGTGCAGCAGGTCCTGCAGAAGCTGCCGCTCCCGTTCCTTCATGAAAACCTGGCCAAAACAACCCAAAAGAACACTAGCACGGAAAGCTTCCCACACCCCGAGTCAAATGATTTAATCCTGGTTTCTGTGTCCTGGATGCTCCCAGGAAAGCTGAAGAGCTGATTTTTGTGAAGGCACCTCTAACAGGTTTCAGCAGTCTCACAGCAGCCTGTGACTGTCTAAGCTCTGAATTACAGAGTCTCTACTTTCCCAGCAGGGGAGGCAAAATGAGAACCACTGTACTGCGCTGGGTCTACACACAGACATAGTTTTTAGGAGGACATGAGTTTTTTGATTACATTTGATTACATTTTTCATTACAACCAATAACACAAACCAGTATTATACCTTACTCTTTTATGTTATCGATATTTAAAGTTTCATTTAAATAATCGATTTTTGGCAAACAGATGAAAAATAGTTTCATTAATTAAAACCACGTATAGGTATTAATTAATCAGACAGGCAAATGGTATATCTGTGTCTTAAAGGCTAAGCTGCTGATGAACATTTACCATTGTTCTTCCAACTTGGTAATTGTCTGGATCGAGTTTTATCTTCTGGAAGAAATCATGGATATTGTGCTTAGATGGGCTGATCCCTTGTGGCAAAAGGACATGGAAATGGTTCACAAAATCCTGAGAAGGAAAAGAAAGGCAACACCAAGATTTGATTAGTTGGGTCCTGCTGTCTCTTTCTCCCATAAATAACAGGTTTGCTCCACTGGCCACATGAAACAGGATCTCTGGAGAGAGAGCAGAAGGACACATAACATTTTACGCACTGGGGAACACCAAGTTTCATCCATCATTTGTGGTTTGATGGGAAACACATCAAAGCAGGGACCCAGCAAGGTTCAAATATTTTTCAGCGTGGGAGGAGAGGTTCTGCAGGAGTCATGGGGTCATCCCAAGCAAAAAATGCTCCCAATTCCCAGCAAGGGCCACTACGGAAGGCGGATACCAACATCTGTAAAACATCTCTGAGATGCTCCAGTCATTGCTGCTGTAAGGATTCAAAGAGTGAAGGAGGTACAAGAGAAGAGATCCTCCCAAGAAAGATTGGGATCCTTGCTCCCGGCAAAAAAATATGGAGCCTTTTTCCTTTTCTAAACAGCTGCCGTGCAGGACACGACGTCTTGCCCCAAAGCAGCCGCCAGCAGGAAACCAATCGGCACCAGCAAAGCATGAAAGGACCGACGTGCACAAAACCTGGCAAACACGTGGAAAAGAAGGAAACAGGAAAAGCTGCTAACTCCTGACCGGTTCAGAGGGTGCTGATCACCCTCCCAAAGGGACACAGCCGACACCAACATGGTGGGGTGAACGCTGCTCCCAGAAATTCCAGGTGTAGCAGCAAAAAAAATCAGACACTTTTTTCCGCAAAGGGGAGTCCACCAGGCAAAAAAGACTGGTTTTGTTCAAAAATCATGGTGCAGGGGGCTCACAGCCCTCGCCAAGGTCTAGAGGGGCTCACAGGCAGAGAACAGCCCGTTACAGCCACTGCCTTCCGGGAGCTAGAAATTAGTTACCCTGATAAAAAACGAGCCAGCAACTCACAGACAGCTCTGCTAGTGATGCTAAAGGTGGCGGAGGGCAAACCCCATTGTACTCAACCTGGAAGGAGTATTTGCAGCTGTATCCCGACTGGCGAATGCGCACGGTCTCCAGCATCCCCGTGTAGCGCAGCTGCCGGAGCACCAGGCTGTCGTTGAAGCGCAGGGGCAGCTGGAAGGGGAAAACCAGGCCAAGGATGAGCAAACATTTCCTTTCACTGAAGCTTTTAAGTGCGTGGATGGGTAAAGGGTTCAGCAGATGTAGCACATCTGCATGACACGCACGTTGGCAACAATGCTGGGGTGGGAGGGAACGTGGGGTCCCCAGGAACCGCACTAATCCCACTGGGATGGAATCCTGTTTGCTTCCGAGACTTTCAAACAGCTAACTAGATAAATATAGCCATTAAAAAAGTTTTTTTTAATTTGAATTTGAATTGAATAAGACCCCCCCAAGGGCACAGTCAATGGGTGAGATTTTGAGCAACTAAATAATCTCCACGGCAAAAAGCTTCAGCTTTAAATGCCTGGGTAAAACCCCGAAGGATTAATCCACAGAACATCCCTACTGTAGCCTGCATTTTGAACTGAGGGTCCTCAGTCCATGAGACAGCCACCTAAAGTCAAATTCAAGAAATATGACTCAGTTTGATCAATGCAGTTTATTCTAGAAGTGTCTGCTTTTACTTATGGAAACTTTATTTTAAGGAAGCTTTAGGGCTCAGACCTGGCACAAGTGAATTCATGGTTCTATAAATCTCTCTTACAGCTGTCAGGAGCTTCAAAGGAGTCAAATTCATTCATTAAAACCAATATATTTTTCATATAAATTAAAATAATATATTTTCATGTATGTGCTTCTACAAAAACAAGAAGAGCCGGTGCAGTTTATCAAAAGCAATACCCAAATGATAAATCCATGCTTCCCCTTGCTCATATTTTCTAAATCCAGCTCCATTTGAGGCTTTTTTCCCTTTCTAACTCCCTGCAAAAACGGCCAAGAGATTCCCAAGCTGATTTGTAGCAGGACCGCTTTCCCAGGGTGGGGTTTACCTTCTCGGCGTTGGATCGGATGCACTTGACAAAATACGGCTCTGCTTGGCCAAGGGTCTCCATCAGTTTGTTGAGGGATGCCTGAAACAGAGGAGACACAGGAAGGGAGAGGAGACCACAGAGGAGAATGAAAACCCAAATGTTTGTATCATAAACCAACAAAAATTGGAATAAATTATGGGTAAATGAGGCAGATGGGAAATTACTCCCCCAAGTGAGTGTTTTAGCCCAAGCAACTTGGCTGGTTTTGTCTTTGCCCCCAGCAAAGTAACCAAGGATGAATATAATGCTGGGCTGGCTTTTGAGAGCCCAAATTCCCATCCCACTCCACACCACCAGCCTCTTCCAGCCAGCAATGGGAGCTCCAAGACAAGAATTTACACCTGGCACCAAACGACTGTTGATGTTTTTCAAACACAAATCAAATTTTCCTTTATCAGAAGTGATTCCAGGCAGGATTCATTCCTGATTTTTAATTGTCAAAACTTTACTGTTGGCCTAAAAATGACTTTTTTTTTTAATGACGGTTTTGCCAAGGGAAGATGGAGAATTCACAATAATTTCTGAAGCCTGTAACCCTGAACACTTCAGAGGTTGTTTCTAGAGAAGAGCTTCAATGCTGGCATGTTCCTGACTGAAGGATCACTGAGAATCGAGGGGTTTCCTGGTTCCATTTTTCTATTTCCCCTTATTTCTTCATCATCATTAAAAGTCTATCCCATAAAAATGAATTTACATCCGCATCACTCTACAGCCAGCTGCTCCAGGGGGGTGTCATGCTGAGATATCCCTTCACCTCACAAACCTTGGACTTCTTGGGATAAATCACAAGCTCTTGGAATAAAACCAGGCTGAAAACCAGAGTGTGCTGGGTCCATTGGCTCTGGCCGGGCTCCTCAGTCACGTTTATTTTTGCTGTGTCCTATGAATACTTTGGATGTCTCTAATTGCTGAGCACATTACAAACACAGCTCTGGTAACGTGCTCCAGAGTTGATTACTCCTGATTTAAACAGAGTTTAAAACTCAGCCATGTAAAGGATATTCTGGCACATTTACTATAAGCAGAGTTATAAATTTTGGAATACAGGAGTTTATTAACTGGCGTGATATTACAAAGGAGCATTTTGCCCACAGATCTGCTCACAGGAAGCCATTTTTTCCTTCTGATCATTTCAAAGATGTCCTTATGGGAAGCCTTTCATGTTTAGAAAAATTTTTCCACATCCAGGATTTGGGAAGGAGCAAGAGACGGATCCCAGGCACATGTGATGCAGCTGGGTTATGTACATTAACTTCATGCAAGTATCCCTGCTCCTGTCCCTGGGAGCAGCAGGAATGCCATGACGTGGCAGACCTCTGCCAGCATGCTCCTGGCTTTCTTAAAATCTGAAACTCCTCTTTCTTACCCAAAAAAGCCCCTATTGGGAGCTTTCAATCAGCAGCAACGCTGCAGCATCCCGGTGTGCCCACACAGGCTGGTGGGAGCAAAAGGGGGTACCCAAGGGACACAGCCCCTTTGCCAAAAGCCCAGCATGCAGAGTGCTGCCGGCGCTGGAAGCAGCGGGAATGGGATGTGCTGGCCCAGTAGGAGGGGGCATTTCCATTCCCTCAGCGCCATCCTGTGTGTGGCAGATGGTCCAGGCTCCCTCTGCCATCTGGTCACGGGGAATCCGCAAAGGACACGCCAGGTCGCCGGATTAACCCCGTACCCGGCTCCTTTGTCCCTCTGCCAGCAAAACTTTCCAGCAACCCACTTCTCCACCCCCTGCACTTGGCCTTTCAGGAATCCTTCCATCCCAGTCTCCAGGGCACCACCTGCATGCGGCTTAAAGGGGAGCTCTACATTTTCAGGTACAGGTGGTTTCGTTTTCCTTGGTGAAAGCCACCCCTGCTCCCGGGGCACGCTCTGAGGCAGCTATTTCCCCTATAGATTACCCTAAGTACAGGGACAGTGGAAATCCATAGGAGATGGAGCAGCTGCAAGCCCGGTGTTGAGGCATTAGCCACAAAGCAGTGTTTATCCGCAAAAGAACCATGATAGCAAACATTTGTGTTTCCTGCCCGTGACCCAGTTCCATGCACCACGATTTTATTAGCCTGCTCTTGATTAAAAAAGCAATGCTGCTTCTTTCTCCCTCAAAATGCTTCTCTCTAACAAATGCTCAATGAAATTAGGGGTCTTTGATTTGAGTGTGCTGTAAAAATGTACCAAAAGATGTCAATTATGCCCCTCGGGGCTTTTCAGAGTTTTGTTGGGAGCATCAATAGGTTTTGGGCAGGCCTTTCACTCCAAGACATCTCTGTTTTAACCCCTCTGCAGACATCAGTGAAACTCTGCGGGAGTACATTTTGACCGGAATACCATTAGATTAGACAATGCTAAATAGAAAAATATATAAAGACGTAAATATTTAAATATATAAATACGCAGATGTGCATTCTGCAAATTATATGTATTTATACATGTGCACGTACGCATATATTTTTGATTATTTAATCTTACCCACACCCACACACAGAGACTTTCTAAATATAAACCACATCTCCAAAAAAAACCCAAAGCAGTCAAAATGACAAGTCAAAACCAACCCAGACTTGCTCAGAACCCAAATTTTAAGCAAAAAGCTGCTTTCTGTTGTTAGCACCTGCTCGTGCACGGGTCTTGTGGCTGTTTCCAAGCGGTGATGCACACACAGAACAGTCACAGACTCATTTAGGTTGAAAAAGACTTTTAAGATCATTGAGCTCAACTGTGAGCCCAGCACTGCCAAGTCCCTGGAGGATTATTTTTCCTGCAGCAATCCCCAGGGATTGCTGGCTGGCACACAGCACTGACAACACAAGATCGATCCCTCCTCTGAATTCCTCTGCCTGCCTGGAGATAATGCAGCAGGATACTGACCCTTCTGCCCCTATTAAAATTCCCATTCTGACTCAGAACAGACTATGCTGGATGCCAAGTAAGAAGACTGCAAAAAACGTGATTTGGGGATTTTGCGGTTTCTGGATTTTGGGGAGAAAGTGCCACAATGCAATGGCTGGGAATGTGAGGTACCCGAGGACAGGGATGCATCGACATCTCCCTCTGCAGCTCATCCTCGTGTCCCACCTTGCCACACCATACCATCCCCCCCTATACCCACTGTCCTTCTTACTTCTCTCCACTGGCACCTTTTAAATACCTGCAGTGTGTCCCAGCTCCCTCAAGCCCTCAGAGGGATTCGCAGCCTAAATGGTGCAGGGATGGGGCAGGGCTGTGCCCGGAGCAGGTGATTCCCCTCTCTCCATCAAAGGGAAGGGCTCACCTGGAACTGGGCACTGATGCTGGGGGGTTTTTTCTTCTTATGGAGGTGGAGGAGAGATTTAGTGATGCGGTCGTGCAACGTCAGGTTTGTGAGGTGCTTGAGGGACTTCACATCCAGCAAGTGCTGCGGGAAAAGGGAGAATCCACAGAAAGCCCAGATGTTATCATCACACCAGCTGCTATATCCCCCCTTCACCCTCACAGGGCTTCTTCAGGTGATGTGATCTCAACAGGCAACACTGAGGGATGGCTTCCCTGTGAGGGTGGGCAGGCCCTGGCACAGGTGCCCAGAGAAGTTGTGGCTGCCCCTGGATCCCTGGCAGTGTCCAAGGCCAGGTTGGACGAGGCCTGCAGCAGCCTGGGACAGTGGAAGGTGACCCTGCCCATGGCAGGGGCAGAACTGGATGACCTTCAAGGTCCCTTCCAACACAAACCATTCCACGATTCTGTGATTCTCTTCACTGTTAATGAGCTGGTCATCGATAACTTGCATTGGTTCCTCTGCAGGTGCAACACAGACACAGAGAGGAGTAAAACCAATGTTTGCTCCTTCTGTTCCTCCTTTCCCGACCACCAGTGCGGCACCAGCAAGGACCACAACAAGCATTATTCTTCTAGGAACAACAGATCTCTTG
The DNA here is from genome assembly GCA_013397935.1 of Dasyornis broadbenti. Classification (NCBI taxonomy): domain Eukaryota; kingdom Metazoa; phylum Chordata; class Aves; order Passeriformes; family Dasyornithidae; genus Dasyornis; species Dasyornis broadbenti. Next base: position 668,270 of record VZRN01003943.1, read on the forward strand.
ACAGCTCTTAAAATATAATAAATGCAGCCAAGGTGGAGGGAAAGTGAATATTAGACAAGTCTATTGTCTGTCAGGTAGCAGACCTCCAGCATCACCTACTTCCTTCTCATTTCAGTTGAGAATGTTAATGATCAAATTTCACCAGCACGTATGTTCTCCTTCCCAGGAGGAAAAAAGGAGCCAGAGCAGCTCCAAGGAGGATGCAAGTGCTCATCTCTCTCTCTCCCAGCAGAAATCAGGGCTGAAATCGTTTGGGTTTCTTTGAATTAAAGAGCCCTGAACAGAGCTGAGTTGGTGTAGACACAATATTCAGCAGCATTGCACCACTGTGCTACAGCCTTAACCCACAGACCACAAGGGGAAAGATTCTGTGTCTCACTCACCTTTGGGAGATTGGGTTTGGCTTTGAAGTTCTTATTTCGCCTGGGGAGATAATGAACGGCTCAGGTTAATCCACAACGCAATTGGGGAATGCAGGAGTTTATGAAACCAACCCTTCCAAATCCCCTTGAGCAGCTGCTGCCCACAGCCTGCACTGAAACTGGGCTGGAGGTAGGTATCCAATTAATGGGAATGGCTACACTGGAAATGATGGGATAGCGTGAATTTGGGAAGAACGAGGAAGCAGTGTCGCAGAACGATTGACCAGACTCCTGCTTTCCAAACGCAATGCTCATTCCAGCCACTCAGGGATGTTCTCTGAACCTTCTGATGAGGCTGTGGTGTGAATCATCAACATCACCTCCCCAGCTGATTTATAACGGAAACTTTGATATCACATTAAAAGTGTGACTGCATTTCATGGCTGCCGTATCTCCAGACTGGTGTGACCAGCAGGTTTGTTCCTTCTCTTTCTTCCCTGTGTCTGTCATTCCAAATGAATGATAAGAGTTAAATCAGACGTGTCAAACATACTGGGATTGCTTTGAGCCTCCAGCTCTACTTGGCACCCTGAGAGTTTTGTATCCTGGCTATTTACGTTCCCCTAACTGCCCGTGCTGCTCGTTATGCTCCAGGAGGAAAGCCCAGATCCCCTGCCGGGTACTGACATGAGGATGCCGTGGGCCCTCTCCAGCAGTTTGCTGTTGGTTGTGTTCACAAAGATCCCATCTTTGTCCAGGAAGGCGCCGGGGCTGGTGAGCCTGTTGTGCCTCATGCCCATCCGGCCATTCCAGCCAACTGCGTAGGCATCCCTGAAACACCGAACACCGTTAGGAGGAGACACAAACCAGTTCTACAATATAATAGAAAACCAGATGGTAAAAGAATCTGTCAGTATAAAACAAGCTGCTGCTTTGTTCTTCCCCAGTGCTCATTGACTCCCATGGGATGAGCCCCTGGTGCAGACAGCAGCACGTGAAGCCATCGGCTACTTGAGCACCTCTCAAAGATCAACCACTCATTAAAGGATCCAATTATCAGCAGGACAGTAACAGCTTCTGCCTCCCGCAGACAAAAGCCCTGAGTCTGCAGATACCTCTACATACCTTTGGTGGTCTGAAGGACACAAGGCCATGACCTCTGTGCTGACCCTGTCTCCTCGAATTCACACAATCATTCCATTAGGAAAAGCAGAAGCAAATCTAATTTGCAATAAACTCATTATTTGCCACAAAGATGGATGTCAGCCCCATATAGATTGATGGGCTGGCCCAGAATCACTCTCTGGGACCTGATCACAAATCAATCACCCAATCTGGTCCTCTCTGCCGTGGAGCAGAACTGCTGTGGTCTCCAGAAAAGCTCACCTGACTTCAGGAGGCCTGAAGGGAACAGTGACAGGAACCAAATGCTCTCTTGGAGGGAGGAAAACGGATACTTGACCAAAGTACACATCAGGGCAAAGAATTTCCGGAGCTGAGGAGCCTTCTAGTGGTGTCTGGGTGACACGAAGCCTCTCATGGGCAGCACCCAACCGCAATACTTTTGGCTTGGTGGGTTTTTGGTGGCTTGTTGGGCTTTTCTAATTCTAATGTTTTTATCAGCCTTACAGAAATCATCACATGAAATAAAAGTGACGTAAGGAAGGACGGGGGTCTGCAACACCCCACCAGGTTATCTCATACAGGAGGAAGAGGAACAGGAGGAGACTTCAGGCTGTACCAGATCATGAGGATGCTGAAGGACACGGTGGTTTAAATGCGGCCTCGGGCACCGGTCACTTCAGAGGTCTGACAACAAAGCAGCCCTTAGCCTTAAAGCCTTGCTTTGGAGGAAAGGCAAATCTCCAGTGTTGCATGGAAATCAAAAATAAAGGATGTAAAGCTGCTTGTTCAGCCAGCTCAAAGCCTGGGGCCAGATCCTTGGAGCAACGTCGCCTCGCTGCCTCATCTCAGTGCTTCCCAAATTCCTTCCTGGCCCTATTAAATCAGCATTTTGACGTGGGACACTATTATGAGGAGGGATGAATCACAGCAAAGTAAAACCCCTGGCTGAGCACTCCAGGACCTGCTTTTTCAAGCATTCCATTTGAGGATTGTTAGTGAGAAGCTTGAGTATCCAGGTGATCCCTCCTGCTCACCCTCCTTCCCTTTACATCTCAGGAGCCATCCACCAAAAACCTCCTGTTGGCAGGTGGGAAAAAAAAACCACCAGTTGATGGGAACCACTAAACCGCAACAGCCGCTTTTGGGATGTACAACACGTCATTAATCCCGGCCAAGTTCTCTGGGCGTGGATCTATGGACTCTGAGCAAGACTAGAGAGTGGAAAACCCTAGAAATTCCCATGTGGTTTTGAAAAACCCAAGAGATAAATGAGCTCTGTTTGTTATGGGCACGTTAGGCTGGACACGTTCACACGGCGGCTGATGCAGGTTTTTGGTGCTTCGGGGTCGATCATCTCACCAAGCCCGAGCAGCTGTTTCCAGACCAACACCTGCTCAGACATTCCCGCACATAAAAGTGCCCCCAGTGAGCACAAACCAGCAGGATCCCAACCAGCCCAAGTGGTTTGGGTTAGGCATGGCCTGGCTTTCATTTCTCAGCAGCCGGGGAAGGCACTTCCCGACGCTCTGCTGAAGCCTGGTTTCCCCCCCCCGGCATGTGCAAACCACCCGTCCACTTTCTTCTGAGATCAGAGAGCACTTGGCTCCCTGAACACTCCACAGTGACTTCCTCAGTGATGTCATGCCTCAAAATTGCTTTCAGAAACAGCCCCCGGGCTATCCTGTGGGTTGGATGCATAACCAGACTTATCAGCAACCACATGATCATGAGACGGCTTTGAAAGCAATTCCTGTTTAATTTGGAGCCGTAAATCGCTTGCCGGTCAATCTGGTGGGAAGCTGCTAAAGCCAAGCTCTCTTCCAGACGTGTGACTTGCACCCCTGTACTCACCTCCTCTTGCTCAACGAGTGCCATTGAACTGAAATACCAACGTTTATCACGTGTGACACAACTCTTTGGATCAAAATCAGCCTGAAGTGATGAAAGGGATCAAAGCAGCTGCCTGCTCTGAAAGCACAGGCTGGGCTTTGGAGATCTTATGAGACACCTGGGCTGTGCTTCCAGAAGGAAGGGCCACAGGTGATGTTTGGGGACCCATCCCTGATGATGCCCCAGGGATGCGAAGATCACAGACCATGCCATCGAGGCACTGCAGCAGGAGGAACACAGGAGTTAGGACAGCTCTGAAAGCACTTTTTCTGCAAATAAAGGCTCAGAATGAGGCTATTGGGAGGACACAGCTGCTGAGGATGAAGAAGGAACACTCAGTTCCTCAATTCTGGCTGCTTAGGATGACTTCTCTCTGTGCTGGCGTGGGTTAAGCCACATAACCAGAGCCGACCACACACTGAACTCCACCATAAATAAACATCCCCCTCCTTGCCTGGGCTGGGAGGAGTTCCCCTGCCTTTACAACATCCCCTTGCTGAGATAATTGAAATATTTGGGGCTATGAAAATGTCGGCGGCCCAAGATCCTGCACTGAAGTGTCTCCAAAGCTGGAGCTGGGCAGTCAAGAAAAGCCCTGTCGCAGTTCACAGACACTCCTCACGCGCTGAAGGCTGGAGAGAGAAACTGCAGGAATCCTCTTATCTACACGGGAGGATCTCCACAGGGACAAAGTTTCATGTTACGTTATCGTGAGGGAAACTTGCACAATCAGAGCTGCTGGAAACAGGGAACGTCACCTCTGGAGACACCAACCTTCCCTGGCTCCAGCGTTACCAAGGACTGCAACCCAACCCACCAGAGCCCCAGCGGCTGCAGCATTAGCAGAAAGGAAAGGAGGGTGGCAAAGACTGAGCTGAGGACAGCCAGGGTTGCACCACCTTCCCAGGACTGGGTGGGATTGCTTGTACCACCTGGATTTCTGCTAAAACTCCACACGTGGCACAAATGTATGGATTCAAGCCAACCATTTTAAGTAAATCCCATCTTCTCTGACCCCTGAAACGGACTTGAAGTGATGTGAGAACATTCAGTTCTCCTTCAGTAGGGTGCCACTGCCTCTGTCAAAGGGGAGGAGTTCAGAGGAAGAAGGACATTCTAGTCTTGATGGCACTCAGAGAGCACGTGGTGAACAAAACCAGGCAAAAGAAGCCACTTTTCTTCCTCTAGAAAAAAAGGAATGATGTGTATCTAGTTATTGTCATGGCCACTTGGAATTAAAGCCATTAAAAATGAGGCTTAATAATATCCTTGAAGGATATTTAATTTTGTGTGGAAGGCAATCCACTGAGATGCAAGGACTGGTTTGATGGACACATTTCAGGAGACAGTCTCAGACTCCTCTTGACTTGTCCTGGGCTTTTCATTAACCTCAGAGCAGCCATGAAGTCACACCTGGATATCTGCAGCTCCAAGCAGTGGTTTCAGGAGCTGAGGATGTTCCTATCACATCCTTCCCCAGCACCCACCTGCTCAGAGCAAAGCCAAGGGGCACCACAGCCCTTCCGCGGGGTATTGGGAAAAACAGACTTCCTGGGGTGTGCTGAGGGATAGGACAGGAGTAGCTGGGAACAGGATCAGCACCCAGGCATCCCTTGGAAATGAAGACTTTGGCTTCACAAGCAATTTAATTTTGGAATGGGGATGGAGAAGGTTTTCCAGAAGAGGCGCAGATCTGCAACTCAAGTGTAGACCTGAGCCTAATTCAGTAGCTGCTTAAATGGCCAGAACCTTCAAGGCAGGATTAAAAGAAGATCAAACTGTACATAAAATCTGTGAAAGTCAATCCATTTTAAAGCAAATGTGCTTTTCCCCCCCCCAAAAACAAGCAAGCATTTGGCAAAGTACCATCTCAAACCCCACAACTTCCAGGACTCCCACATTTCAGGATGCCTGGAGCCATCACGTACTATATGTAGTCCTGCACCCAAACCTGTCCTCCTTAAATTATTTCCTTGATATTGGCACACTCATTCATTTTTAAAAGCTTCTTACCCCCTCGTACACCCACCACCACCAACTGCTGCCTTTCCCACAGGGAAGCTGCTTCCCCTGCCTGCTGTTTAGTCAGGAAAGCTGTTTAGATCCGATCACGGCAGAGAAAGAACGAAGAGAAGGTAAGATTGGTAGGTGAGATGGGAGAAATGTCAATACAGCCGTTTTTAGGTTCAGACAGGGCCCTCCCATCCCAGATCCCTGGCTGTGCCAAGGAAAAAGCGGGAACCTTACCGCGGGCTCCTCTCGTTGATGGTGTTGACTCCCTGGAGGTCTGAGAGTGGCGTCCGCGGGCTCTTGCGAGTGATACCTGAAGCAGCACATGGAAAGGATGTTTGCAGCTGGCTCATCCCCAAGAGACAATTAGCAGAGCCAGCCCCACACGCAATTAGCAGAGCCATAGCTGAGCCCTGACTCCGGCGTGGACGTGTCCTGGCACATGCCGGGCACAGCCGGGTGCCAGGGATGCCATCGCTCCCCGGTCCCACCTCCCTGCCAGAGTCATCATCCCCCTTGTGAGTGACACTGCTTGCTGCAGCCTCTCACTCCCCTCCCACTCTGCAGGGCTGTTCCAGGGACACGCTGTCCCGGCCAGCACACGGGGTAGGGAAGGAGCTGATGGGGGGCAGCGCCCGCCCGTGTTCTCCATGTCCAAGGGATTCCCAAGCTTTCCACTGTGCTTGGGATAACCCAGCTGCACGGGCAGAACACCTGGGCATAATGAGAGTGCTTGGAAAAAAGGTCATTTATTCCTTAGACACTTCTTCCCTCCCTCCCTCCCTCCAAATATAGGGACATTGCAGCAAGTACTTTATAGACTATTTTATAAAGGCTTGATTGCCTACTGAACCTATATCCTTTGATAACTAGAGTGATTTATTTGTCATAAAATATATCGAATAAAATAATAAATTAAATAAAGTATCTGTTTTGTATTCAGCCAAGGAAGCTGCCACACATGGTTACAGGAGCAGCTGTTATCTTCCCCGAAGTGGAAATGTTTTGTAACCAAGCTCTTAGGAAGACAGGAGACAATTTTTGTAGACAACAAAACACTTTTCAAGTCACTAAACCACAGAAATGTAAGGATCTGATAATATGAAGTTTGACATGAAAACAGCTGAGCAATTTTACAACTGCCTTGAAATCGCTGCTGTGAGACAGGAGAAATCACAGCTCCCACCTCAGCATGGGGAAAATGTGTTTTATTCTACCCAGAGACGTCTGCAGTTGAAAAAAAAAGGGGGGAAAAAGCTTTCTAGATAGAAAAAATTCTAAACTATGGTTTGTAGCAGGACAGGAGAAAGCAATGCCTCCAGAAGCTGAATACCAAGGGACCTACAGAGAATCTCAATTCATTTTCTCTCTGTTCAGACCTAATGGCACAGTCCAAGACAAGGAGATGACCTTGGTTCCTCTCTCAAGGATGACATGGATGTACAACCTCATGTGACCTGTGGGAAACGCCGAGTTCCCGGGGCCAAGCTCACCTGGAGGGCCCAAAACCTGCTGGGTTCCCGAGCGGAACCTTGCACACGCTCCGAGCCCACTCCAAGCTGCCAGGACTGGGAGCCCAGGGAAGCAGGAGCACAGCCCGTGGGAAGATGGGAATGATCTCCGAATGCAGAACAGGAATTACTCGTCTGCCTGCTCAGATGCCAATTCACAAACCAGGGCAGCCTCCTGCTCAGATCCACTCAATGGATTTATCCTAAGAGAGTCCAAGCTGTGTGGACCAGACCATGTAAGTGAGGTTTGAAGGTGTTGAACTCAACTTCCTGCTTCCCGCTACATTTAAGCTCTAAGTACCTCTTGATTTGTATGAATTTCCTTCTTCCCACCTAAGGACCTGCAAACTAAACCCCCCAAAATCTCCCACATTGCCGAGCCAACCTAAAATTCAAAGTTAAATTGATTCATTAATTCCAAGTAAAATTACTCTGCTGCTAATCATCCTCCTTTCCAATAGTTTCTTAGTAGTATCAGTAAGGTCACTTGGCACAACACCACTTAATAAAACCTAAAATCAAATAAAATTTAGTATCACTCCTTTGTATTTTCTTATAGCAGTGTTGGGCACTTGTCGGGGAAAATAACATCGTTAAATTAAGAACGAAGCCTAAATTCACAGTTAAATTAAGAATGAAAGCCTAAACCACTGCTGCTCCCCCAAACCACATGCTGCAGGAAGCACAGACACCTGACAAAAGGTTTCTAACAGAAAAACCATATTTGTGAAGATTTGACATGCACCTACTGTACTTACCGTGATCAGCTCTGCAGAAAAAAAAAAAGGTGGTTTGCACCTACGCCTAAATTTCACGAAGTTTAAGCACGTTGGGCTGAAGCTTTGCCCATGCAGAGTGGCTCTAGTTCTGTCAGCTTTAACATTGCAACATGAAGGGAGAGAATAATGGCAGGAAAATGATGTATTGAAACATGAGAGCACCAAACAGCTACTTAAATATGAAAATAAAATAGAGTAGTGCAGGCAAGAGTGTCCACGTTGTCATGCAGGATGAGTTGATTACGTGACAGAAGGAGTGAGGATGAAGAAATGGAGACCAAGTGCATCTTTACTCGACTCATTCCATAAAATAATATTGACAGCGCCTCTGCTTTAAGTAAAATATCTGGGAGACAGTATTTTCACAAGCTGAAGATGGTTTTGAAGTCCAATGGAATCCAAATGAAGTCAAATTCCAGCTGTATCAGCCATGTATCAGGAATATTCCTTATGAACGTCAGCGAGTAAATGGGAAAACCACCAACAAAATGATGTGAGACCTCAAGAGATGTGGGTTTGATTTCAGTTTGACTCTTCCAGCTCTGCCTGATCATTTCCCAGTAGGCTCAGAACTGCTCTAAGGCAGCTGGTCTGACCCTGGCAGCCTCCTCGGGCGCTGTTTTTCACCCTTACACCAAGGAATGCACCTGGTTTCCATTTCTGGACTTGTGAGCGTGGTATCAGGGGGGAGGGCGGGTGGTGGAGCCTTACTGTACTTCTCCTCCTTGCACCTCTGCAGGATCTCTAAGCTCCTCTGATGCACTGGGTGGTGGAGAAAGCTAAAACTATCCACACTTTTCAAAACCGCACATGGCACTGCATCATCATGCCCTTGGGAAGCAAAATAAAAACAAACAAAAAAAAAAAATGGAGAGAAGAGAAAGATTATATAAGCAGAAATCAGGAGAGGGGAAGGAACAAGCCCAAAGGAGATCGAGGGTTGCACGTTTTTTGTGCTCGACACAATTTAACTGCAGTTTCCTCCGCACGGCGCCGTGGCACGGGAGCAATGGGCTGGACCATGTCCCAGTCCTAATTATAATCCTCATTAGCCAGAGCATAATCACTTTATAATCAGTCTAAGATTATTTGGGCAAAAAGTAGATTATTAGATAAATCTTTACTTTTATTAACTTCTTTTTAAAATCCTTTCTGTGCCTCTGCCCGGTGTTACCTGCAAATCCTTGCCCAGATGCTCTGTGACAGAACCACCTGGAATTCTCATCTTGCATCCCCGTGCTACATTTTGCTCAGATTTTGGCAAGTGAAAGGAAAAATGTAAATTATTTGCATTAAGCACGGGTTCCATATTCCCTGAGGGCAGAGAACACAGAGTCTGGAGTTCAGCAGGAAGGGTTTGAGTTGGAAGAAACCATCAACGTGTGGCCAAGAGGACTTGGATGGGCCGGCTGTGAGCACAGGGTGGAGGAGAGGTGACAGCAGTGCCACTGCACCAACAGGCAGCAGCTGTCCTTCACCAATGGCCAAGGCCAGGATGTGCCACGCTCCCGGAGAGGCGCGGGGAGGTCACCGCGTGGTCACCTTGTGCCAGCACCTACGGCAGCATTCCACACCAACACAGCAAACCATGGCCACGACTGACCTGAGCTTCCCACAGGAACACTGCCAAGGGGCATCTTCCTCACCTTAACACCACCGACACCTCCAACACCAAGTTTTTGGTTGCTGTCACCTTTATTTGGCAAATGCAGCATTTTTTATTGATTATTTTGAGGGCAGCGTTTTTTTTTGGTGATCAGCTTCAGGAATAAATCTGCAGAAGCCAGCGGGATTATTTTTAAGCAGGAATTACCCAAGGAGCAATCCTCGTTGGGCAAATCCAACTGCAGAGCCCATCAAGGGCAGGCACAGCCCCAGGACCATGAAACTTTCATCAGAGCAAGGATTTAGATCCAGCAAAACCAAATCTCCACAGCCTGGATTGTATGAATGGCACCATTTTTTCCATTTTTAAGTTTTCACTAATGAAGACTTCAGAGGGTTTTGCATAATGAGTGTGCATTGATGACACAACAAAAAAAGTAAATCAGCCAAATTTCCTTCCTAAAAAGCTTGATAGTGTTCCTTTAATCCAAGTTCACTAACAAATCCAGTTCAAACACGTAGTTCTATAGAACCGTTCCAACCCTCATTGATAAACTTAGTAATAACAACAATTGAAAATCAAAATTATTGAAGAATTCCAGCCTTCAGCTAAGTGCAGCTTGCCCCATCCTGGCACCTTTCACCCGAGGAGTGTTGGCAGCACCGTAAGAAGCGGCACTCAGGCAGAACACAAAGGGACCAAACAAAATTCACAGTGACACCACTTTGCCGCTCTTCACCTTCAAATTAACGAGGCCAATCCACAACCACCAAAAGCTGCACTATCAAGAGCACAAAAAAAGAAGAGTCCCCAAAGCCAGCAGGGCAAAATGCTGATTATCCTTCCAGAAGCATCTGCTTGGCATGGAGGAGACGGCCAAAAGGATGATGAGGAAAGGAAGCCGAGCAAAACTTCACAGAGCTGCTTACACATAAGCCAGGGATTTTCTGGAAAATCCCCGTTGGGTATTGCAAGCGTCAAAGCACGAGAGATCCAGCTGGGGCTCAGACAAAGAGTGCAGAGAGCTTTTAACTGAAAGAAGCACGTTTTGGATAATTCCCTGCTCCCTCACTTCACCTGCCCGACGGATGGGGAAAGGACCTCAGAAACCAAGAATGGGCAGCACGTCTTGAAAAAATATCGGTACAAATATGAAGCGTGTGCAGGTGGATGAACGTGTGAGAGAAGCTTTTCTTACTCTACCATCACTTTATCAGAAGCTCTACGTCTGTGGGCAGGCAGATGCCCAAACCAGGCAAATTAAAGCCATCAAGGTTTGATAAAAACCAAAATAAACCTCAGTGATGTGCTGTCTTTGGTTCTCTGCTTCTCTCTATCAAGACAGCGGAATTTTAGTGATGCTTTGATAACTCACAAATGTTTGCTGCCATAGAGGCAGAGCATCAATTTGGGGCTTTTCTGCAATATTTTGGAGAGAAGAAGGGACTTCCAGCACCCAGCAGTGGATGCTTCATGCCACACCAGCCCATCCCACTGTCCTGGCACTGGTGAGCCTTCTGTCCATGTCCACCTCTTCCACAGCCGCCTGCTTTGGTGATGGGATTTTGGAAGAGGACAGTGGAATGGGAGATGGGTGTGAGGTCACGCCACCAAGACCACGATGAAAACACTGCTACTGATCTCCCCTTGCCAAGTGTGACCTGGGCAAAGTCAGAATCCCAGAATGGTTTTGAGTTGGAAGGGACCTCAAAAACCATCCAGTCCCATCTCCTGCCACAGCACAGGGACACCTTCCACCATCCCAGGTTGCTCCAAGCTCTGTCCAAGCTGGATGGTCCTGCTGGGACATGGTGGGGAGCTCCCCAAGGAGGGCAAGGACAGCTGAGTGACCCCAGCTTGTAGGCCAAGTTTTCCCCATGGATAAGGTGTATCTCAGTATGGAATTCAGATTTAGGTAATCTCCTCCCAGTAGTGATGCCTGTATAATGGAGACTTTCTCCCGATTTTTTCCCAGTTTGAATAGAAATTCAGGGTATAAATGATCTGAGGATTGTCGGGAAATTCAAGACAAACCTCACCCAGCTTTCTGAGGGTTTGGTTGTTTCTTCTTTGACTCAAAACCCAGAGGGCACAAAGCACGAGGCCGTTTGAATCCAGGCTAAAGGACATGGACAGATAAAAGAGCAGCACCACGAAAAGGTTTAGAAATTCAGCCATCACCATGTATTAGTTAATTCTGGTATGGAAAGAGAAGGCAATGCAAGAATTGAGTCTCAGGATTGTCTCAAAACCTCCTGGACTCATGCAGTCATACATACCTCCATAATTATATCTATATATCGATACAGATATATAGAGAGTGAGATAGAAGCAAGTTACTGCTACAAACTCTGGGCTGAAAAGCAGGAGTGAGGAGACGAGCACGGCAGTGAGCACAACCCATTACCAGAGACACAGAAAGCGAAGCAGGGCTTGAAATCTGCTCTTACGTCTCATGACTGAATGAATTTTTCTTATCTCCTGGATCAGCTCACTTGAGTTCAGTCTGGGGTTTATGCAAGATGAAAAGGCAAAGATGGATTTTGGAAGCCACCTCTTTGGAGTGGCCTTTCTCCCAACACCAAACATCTTTGCCAGCCGCCTCTTCAGTTACTCTGTCCAAAAACGCTGCCCTGATGTGCCAGACAGACCCAGGCTCACGAGAATCAGCTCTTCTCCTACGCCGCACCCAAGAGGTGTCAAAGGAAGAACCTCAAGAGCTGAAAGCTGATTTTTTGCCTCCTGTTCTTCTTGGGATTTGCTCCCAAGGAAATTATTCTTTCTGCTTGAAGAGTTTCCACCCCTACGCTCCTTGTCCCAGGCTCCCTGGCTCTCCACGATGCAAACCTCACTGATTACAAAGTAATTCATGGTGCGGCTCCGCACTTAATTTTACCCCAGCTGACATTGTCCCCGCTGAGGCTCTAATTCCATCGTGGATTTCAAGCCCTCTTGTGCCCAGAAATGAATGGTAACAGCTTGGACCCATCTTCCCAAAATTGCTTTATGCAGAGAAATGGTCTGAAAGCACAGCCAGGTCTTGCCTGCCACAGCATGATGATGCACCATCACTTTGCTTTAATTCAATGCCCCCGTGATCCGTGGTTCTGGATGACTGCAAAGCCATGAATTTTGCTAGACAAGAGACACGCTCTCCTGCAGCTGAAAGGGTGAACAGCTCGGAAAATGATAGGAAGATTTATCGCCTTTTCTGGTTTCCAGATGTAACTAGTGGCCCAAGAACTCTTACAAAAATGATTTTCCTTTTTTGCTGGATAATTTGTATGGCTGTGTTTGAATGATTCAGGTTTTCCTATGCATGCATCCTACAAAAAGGGAAAATTAAAGCAGCAGTAAAATGAAAATATTTCCTTATGATACGTTAAAATCCAAATGTACCTTTAAATGTGACTTCTGCAAAAAATCCACTTGCTATTTTAACAAGTTCTCTAATAGATTAAAAACTCCTAATAAGTCAGGCTACTTAAAACAGTGCAATAACATATTAGACCTAAACTGCTGCTGGAAAACGGGCGCCAGGAGCAGGCGATGGACACACGTACCAGTTTTCTTCTCCACATATCGTTTTCCAGCCTCCCTAAACGCCACCATGGCCCTGAAAAAGGCCCTGAGGACGGCCCAGCGGAAAACAGCCACGGGATCGATGCCGATCATGCCGCAGATGAAGGCGTTCTTGCTGCTCCGCAGGAGAGCAACGATGTCGGGGCGCATGTGATCTGTGTTCTTCTCTCGGAAATCCTGGGGAGAGAAAAGAGGAAAATTAAAAATACCCACAAGATCCTCCAGGTAGGATATTCCAGGCCATCCCTGGGCCAGCACAACTATTGAATCTGTTTCTGTCTTTCTTTCCTGCTCCCATATCTGATACCTCTCTATGACCGTCATCTCTGATGCTTATCACGTGCATTTATTGCATCAGAAACATGATGAGAGATTTGCAGCTGCAAATTCCGAGGCTGTTTCTCACTCAGGCTCATCTGCCCACCAGAATTCCTCCTGCCAATAACTGGCATGAATAGAAATAGGGTCAACCTCGGAATCGTTCATGTGGGATTCCAGAAAGTACCTGTGGCGGTGGAATGCTGGGACCTAAGCACACATAACCTGTATTAAAAGTGACTAATGATGAGTAAAACGTTGGCTTTTCTACACAAACCAAACCCAGAAAGACCACCAGACACCCAATTGCAACTCATCGTTGGGGTGTAGCACTGAACCCAGTGCGCATCCCTAAATTCTTCCCAAAATGCCCACGTGGACGAGAACAGGAAAAGCCAGCCGCAACCACCTTTTCATTTCAGCAAACACTTCTCTCCTGACCCTCACGTCTTCTCGAGCCAAGTCCTCTCCAGAACATCTCTGTGGAGCCTCTGGGGCTCTCCTTCCCCACCCCAGATTGAGATGAAAGCAGATTTAGATGAAAGCAGCTGCTGGGGAACAGCTGGGTGACAGACCTTGACTCCATATTTCACTTTGCCCGCGTAGTGTTTGATGATGAAAGCCGGCTCCATCACTGCCGGGAATTCAATGTAGGAGTTCCCTTCGTGTTGACGCTTGAATTTGTCCAGCAGAGTCTGGTTTGTGGCTTGAGGAAAACTGAGTGGAGAGAATTGAAAGGAAGAAGCCGTAAACACAATGGGAAAACATTTCCACGTCTTTTGTGACCACAAAAGGGAAAACAGAAACATTCTGAGCTTCCACCTTTGTGTCTGCTTGAGCAGAGCCTCCTGGTAAGAGCAAGCCAATCCTCCATCCTCCATGGAAATCTGCAGCATGAGGATGAGTTTCACAGCTTTACTGAATTTCAGTTGTTTTAGCCCAGTACAGGAGCACTGGGAGAGCATCACTGCTGCTCTCTGGTGAACGAGACAAATGGAGGAGAAACCTGAGGGCAAACGGTGGGAGGAGACCTCGAGCCCTGGGCCACGAGGGCCTGAGGTGACCTCAGCAAAACACCCCAGCCTTTCCCTGCCTTTCACATGGAGGGAACTGGCACAAGTGTCCCAAGGGAGAAGTGCTCTGCTCCAGCGTGTCCACACCAAGGCAGCCCCAGAAGCCACACGTTCACCCAGGAGCTTCTCCCGAGACAGATGGGTGCCACAAAGGATGCAAATCTGAGCTAAGGCCCTGACGCCCATGAAACCCTGGGGAAGTGCAGCCCCTATGGACGCGTGCCCTCACTTCCCTCTGGTTCAGGTTTTAGCAGCAAATTGAAAAATCCACCTTCTATCTCAATAACAGCACCTACACATCCTCCTTTAACTCATGCACTTGGGTGCAGCCTCTTCACGCCGTCACACCCCCAGAGACAAGGAGAGAAATGAAGAGAGAAGCAAAGGAAACCTTTTCTCTTCCCTTTAATGGAAGAAATTCTGGAAAAGAATTTTAATTATTATTTTTTAAGGCTGTTTGCTCAGCTGGCTGATTCTCCACTCTGTGTGTTGCCGCCTTGAAAACAACACCAGAGACACCAATCAGCCCAGCGAGCTATTAGCACCTTTCTGGGAAGGCTTTTTTTTTTTCAAAAAACTGAAAGATTTTAACTGAAAACGTGTTAACTGAAAAACCAAATCTCATTTCCAAAGCCAGCATTCTCCTACTCACTTGCTTTCCTCATCCAGCAGATGGAGCAGCCCCGTTGGCTTCTTGCTGATCAGGTTGATGCAGCTGGAATTGTCTATGTAGTCGATGTTGTGCCAGCTAATTCCTTCTGCTCTATATTCCTCCTAAAAAAACCCCCACAGATGACATAATGATGATTTGGTGCAAGCAAAAGTAAAAGACAAAATCCAAAAGATTTTGTGGAAACTGATACATCATTTACCAAAACAAACATCTCTACTGTTAATATAATATTCCATCGAGTCTTTCTGTGATGCCAAAGAAAAGGATAAAGAACAACACCCCGAACCAAAGGGAACCACAGAGCATTTTACAACTGCAGGTGCACCAGATGTTTGTTTGGACACGGGGCTGTGTGGGAGTCCAGGCCTCCCTGGCACTCATGGATTCCTCTTTTTCCTTTTCCTGGCTTGCTGCTAAACCACTGCACAGTTTGGGCTGGAAGCACCTTAAAGCTCATCTCGCTCCACCCCCTGCCATGGCAGGGACACCTTCCCCTGTCCCAGGCTGCTCCCAGCCCTGTCCAGCCTGGCCTTGGACACTGCCAGGGATCCAGGGGCAGCCACAGCTGCTCTGGGCACCTGTGCCAGGGCCTCCCCACCCTCCCAGGGAACAATTCCTTCCCAATATCCCATCTATCAGTGGGAAGCCATTCCCTGTGTCCTGTCCCTCCATCCCTTGTCCCCATTCCCTCTCCAGCTCTCCTGGAGCCCCTTTAGGCCCTGGCAGGGGCTCTGAGCTCTCCTTGGAGCCTTCACTTTTCTGCTCTCCCAGCCTGGCACCAGAGCAGAGAGGCTCCAGCCCTCGGAGCAGCTCCGTGGCTTCCTCTGGCCTCGCTCCAGCAGCTCCACGTGGAGCCCATGGCTGGAGGCAGCTCTGCACGTGGGGTCTCAGCTGAGCAGGGACAGGGGCAGATTCTCCCGTTGCCCGTGCTTGGGGACCTGGGGGGCTTTGGGTTCCCAGCACACACAGCTGGGGCGTGTGGAGCCTCCCCCCATCAAAGTGTCACCCCATTTGCATCAATTAATATTTAGTACTCAGAAGCTGGAAGGAAATGGTGCTACATCGTATTCATGACAGAGAGAAAGCCGTAAAGCTCCCTTTCCTGCTTGCCTGGGCTCTGCTCTTCCCTGTCTCCCACTATTGATGGCTGGTACCCTACAGACCGACAGAGACCTCCAGCTACACAAAGCCACTGCTCCAGGACCAGCAGAACCACCTCCTCTCTCTACAGTAAAAGTGAGGATCTGCTCCCAAATTCAAGCTGAGGCAAAAAAAGCTGTTTATTTTCCACCAAAACAGCTCTAACCCTTGCTCTCCTAGGAAGGTTATCTCCTCTGAGACAGACTTCCAACTGGATTACTTCAAGAAATCTTATGCAGAAATTATTTGAGGGCATCTGGATGAAAGTAGAGTTTAAAAATCATAATTTTTATCATATGTTTTAAGACTTGTGACTCACTGTCTAAACAGAACATGCACCTTACTCCATGTGTTGGACACAGTCCTACCAATCCAGCTGCACTTTTACTTCTCTATCACAGGACATTTTGATGGCAGAATTGAAGATAAAAAAGAACAAGCCTCAAAACCTTGAAACGATACATCTTTTTAACAGTCAGATTCGTAATTATTGCTGCCTCTGCCTTTATTTTGAATCTGAGCAGACAGCTTTAGAAAAAGTATGTCCACACAAGACTCCTCATCCAAAATTAACATGAACTCTACAGATATTCTTAGAATTAAAGAGCCTGAAGAGCTCTGAGACATTTCGCAACCAAATTTTTGCTAAAACAACCCCTACAAGGTCCTGAATCCAGTATTGGAGCCATTGTACAACCTTACACCAACAACACAGACTTGTGTGCTGCCTTAGAAGGAGTTTTTAACATCCCTAAAGCCTTTTGGGTTCAAAATACACAACATCCCATCGGGAAAACAAAATCCTGAAAATAAGGAATGACTCCGCATTACAAATTTTGTTTTCTCCTGTCATTTCTTAATCTTTTTCCTTCAGTTCTTGCCGAGCAACCAGGACACAGCAGAACCTCACAAGTCCCTGCTGAACTATGGGCAATCAAAAATCACAGATTTTATTAAAACTCCTGGCATTTTCAGTGCAAGCCAAGGAGAAGTCTCTACCCAGCAATTGCAGGCTGCGTGTTTTGGAGCAGGCGTGAGCTGCTCCCGAGGGGTTTCCCAGAGTCTCTGGGAGTCAGCACCATCCATCAACCCCTGCTTCTAACAGCCCCTTAATGGAGTGCAGGGTCCATCAGGCCCAGCTTTGCCGGCTCAGACCGGTCAGGAGCACATGGAGAGCAATAAAACCTTGGTGTGATGAGCCAAGGGCAGCATTATTCCCGTGCTGATGGGTGGGAGTTACTGGAATTACATATCTATTATCATCACTCCTTGTTGAGTTATTTGTTGGGGGGGGCTTCACCTTTTTTGCCCACCCAAATCCCCCCCAGTTACGCAGAGTTTTAAGCCTGCACACATCCAAACGGGGCACAAACTTGCTCTGCTCTAGAAGGCCTCTAGACATCCGTAATTCCTCGTGGGATGTTCAGCAGCTGCACAGCAAATGTGCTGTGAAATTCTTCTGACCACATGAAAAACCTGTGCTGCTCCTGAGATCGGTGCAAAAGCCCTAATTAGCAATGCCAGATACGGAGTTTTTTGAAATAGTCCAGTAAATGGCCATAAAAGAGCAGAGTTCAAGGTCTCTGCTTCCCTGGGCTCATTTTCAGCTGCTCCACAGACCCAATGGTCAGGCATCACGTCCCTCCTGGCCTCGCTTCCTTCAGCTGCAGGATTTTGGCCAATTCTCCCGCCTCTGCTCCTTCTTCCTCTGGGCTGGGTCAGAAACACTCACTCCCAGGCTCTGGGGTTGTTCCCTCCCTTCCATCCCCATCACAACCTCTTCCCACTCTGGCCAAACGAGAAGAGGGATCCAAGTCCTCAACGAACAACCTTTTCCACAATAATTCAGAGATTTGCTCTCTTTTCAAGACAGGCAGCAGGAACCATTCCAGAGCAACTGCTCCAAAGCTTACATGGAAATAAATTCCCCTTATTCCCTTTTTCCTAGCGTTTTTCCAGTTCTTGGTTTGGTTGCCTTCAGGAACTCAGCTCAGGAGATACAACTGGCTTTGGGATGCGCTGATGCAATTCTGGGGCGTTTGCAGGTCTGCGGAACACCCTGGAGATCGTCCACAGGAAGGCAGAAGCTTTAGGATAAAATCACTGCTGTCCATGAAACTTAATTAAATTGCAGTTGTTAACATTCCATCTGATTCCTATATTTGTCTTCTAATGCCCATCTTCCTGCAGAATTCAGGAGATGTCCTTAAAAGCTACCTCCAAAGTATTCCTTCACCTCTGAGCACGACAACAAAGCCTCTGCCATCCTTTGATGGATGCAGCATCCCGGAGCACTGGAATATTAAGGAATTCCATTCAAACGACATGAGGTTTTCATTGAACGAGACAAAGACAACATGAAACACTTTCAGTCCATCCAAACACAAACCCCTCAAGCTGGAGACTGATTAAAAACCAGCTTAAATGTATACCTTGATTTAAAACTGAATTGTGTTTAGGGGCAAATCCAAATGTCCTATTCCTGGAAGACCATCTTTACATTAAGAACCAAACTGTTGCACTATCTGCAAAAGCTCCTAGTGCAGTGAGGTCCACAGAGCCCCAGTTTTGGCACCCTCCCTCCCAATAAAAACATGAGGATTTACTCCTCCCATCCCTGGATACCTGAAACCTGGTCTGCTGGAAGGTGGAATAATGCAAGTTCACTGCAGAGAAGAGCACTGAGCTCCCAGACTTGGCAAAAGAAACGGAGCAAAGAACTAAAGAAAAGACACTGGGGGTTTTTTTAGAGTTCAGCAGCTCCGTATTTTCATTTAATTATTGGGTGAGATGCTACAGATTGTTCTCCAGGTGACCTGGATGGACTCCACGGGGAGATTCCCGCCTCCCAAGTGGGAATTCAGAAACAGCTTTGCTGCCCCGAGCACGGAGAGAGATGCTGGCAGTATGTCAGTGTGGGCTCACCGAAGGGATCTGAATAAAACACACTTTATGCTGTTCAAATATATTAAAAGAGATACAAAATGGGGATGCAGGATTTGAAATGCACATGGAATACAAAGTTTAATCTTTACTCTCACACAGCACCACCTGAGGCAATGCAGGATGTAAAATTTGGGGTACGAAACAAAGAGAATGGGGCAGAATATCCAACATTTTAAGTAGGAAAATTACAGGACCTCTAGGAAAGGGAGAGCTGTTAAAGCCCTATTAAAGAGAAACCCTGACTGCCTACACCGACAAAGACTGTGAATGCTGCCCACGGCACAGCATAATGAGTTTAAAATTAAAATACACATGCTGAGCATCAGGAAAACCTTCCCAACTGGGCTGCAAGGCCTGATGGAACCCCTCCTGCTAGGAACAGAAAAATCTGTAATTTTATAGTTGGAGGTGTTGAGAACCAAGTCCTGTTATCTTTACAGGAGCGTTGGACCAGTTCAGTTATCAGGACTTTATTTCGGTGCTTTGCAAACCAAAACACCCTAATCCAGGGTGGAATTAAAGATTTCTTTATCCTGAGTAGGAGAAAACACCCACAAGCTCAACAAAATCTTGGAGATGCTGGAAAATGTCTTTACACCTCCACATATGATCATCAATTACTCTGTATCCAGAATCACCAGTAAATAACTCCAATTAGGGGTGAAAAGATTAAATATTATTTTTAAGCTCACACTTACCTAGATATGAAATCTAACTGCGATAAATATGATCCCTAAATAAAATACCTAAACTCTCTCCAGAGTGTCATGTTCCCCATCTGTCTAAAAGCACAAAAATCACTCTCAAAAGGTGGTGAAAAATCCCACCTAAAGGTTTTGCCACGATGGATGAAACTTGTTGCCGTATCATGGGATATCAAAGACACACATTTTCCCACGATTTAAAGAGGTCTGGAGGGCTTTGGGCATCCATCCACACATCCTGCAAGCCAAAAGCCCTGAAAATCCCTCCGTGTTTCAGTGCCCTGCAGGCAGATGTCTTATCCCACAGGGATATTGCCATTAGTCACAGTGAGAATTGAGAAACAGCCCCAGAAATAACATTTAAAAACCCCAAGAACAGCAGAGATGCCCACCAGCTCGTTCACCTCCTCCCAGGCAGAGCTAGACCAGATCCAGTTTATCCACTCCAGCCTTTCCTTACTGAGGCATAGGAAAACCTTGTTTACACGATGAAAATTCCCAAATTAAAGTGAGAAATCAACTGAAAAATCTCTTTTCCCAGCGTAATTCCACGTGGGAACATTTCCCATCGTGGTCCTGTCATAAAAGCTCAGGCAATCCAGAGCCATACGATCAACAGGCAGCTACTTTTGGATGTCTAAATGTATATATTTGGCATAAAAATTCCCGACTAAACAGAAGGGTGTGAAATTCCTCTCTTCTTGCCTCGAACACCATCTGCTTCAGCTTCAGGCAGCGTTTGCAAAGTGAGAAACGAGGAATTAACCCCCCTTCCACATCTCTCTCCATTTCTAGCTGAATTCCCCATCTTAAAATAATCCCAAAATACTTTCGTATCGTAAAATATGTTCAAAAGGGTTGTTGTTATGTGACAAATTAAAGGAGCTAAACCTCATAAAAGCTCAGTTCTGGATATGTCTGGACATATTTGCATCCCAAAATCCATCCTGGGGAGCTTGGGAACAAGGTGTGGGGGAACCTCTCCACTAAGGATTGATCCATCCAGGAATGAACCCATTCCGTGGAGGATCAGTTGCTGGTTGAGCAAATGGGCACCATAAACCAGGCCCAGCAGAATCATCCCAGCACAAACTGATGATTAAAACGAATTTGATACGATAAATCCATGGGAAAACATAATTATTGGAAAGTTCCTGACTGAGTGAGACCAACGCCTGGTCCTTGGTCTGCTCGTGCTGCAGACAGGGCGGATGCCTCGAGTTCCCCACATCCCTCCAGGAGAAGACGCCGAGACTGAATTTCATTTAGGAATGAGGAGTTTTATGTTTGCTCTCAATTTCAGTAGAAAAGGAATTTAGCGACACAGCCATATATATAGATATACACGTAACACATGTATTTTTTAACTATGTGCCCACAGACACAACAAATGTAAATACTCAGCCACATTCTCTAGGAATACACAATCTATAAACAGGTTTTTAAGGCCCCTCTGTCCGAGATAACGGGGCACTGCAGGGGACCTGATGAGCCTTCCCTTGGTCCAAGGCTCTCCTTAAGATGTTCTCCTTCCAGGTGACTAATTCGGCAGCTCCTCAGCAAATGCCAAGTGAATTTGGTTTTATTCTGAGGCCGATGCTTCACCCACTGATAACCTCCCCTCTGCTGTATGCAGGCAGATCTGAGTTTATTGGAATTTGGATGGTCCATGCTGAAAGCGTTTGAAACCAGCAGGTTCAGCCCAGGAAGCCACGTGCCAGCCCTGCGTCACCCAGCTCTGAGCTCCGATCAGCCATCTCTGAGCTCCAGTGGCAACAGGGTTTCAATCATAAATGATATTTTGCTCTCCAAATGGGCAGAATTGGGTTTGGGCCTATGACTGATCCCCACCTTACCACCAGCCCAGAGCACTGAGTGCCACGTCCAGTCCTTCCTTGGACACCTCCAGGGATGGCGACTCCTCACCTCCCTGGGCAGCCCCTGCCAGTGCCTGACCACCCTTTCCAGGAAGAAATTCCTCCTGATTCAACCTGAACCTGCCCTGGCACAGCTCTGACCAGAGCTCTCTTTCACTTCACTCGTGTGGTTTGAAATCTTCCTACCCTGCAGATACCATTTAAAGAGCTCTCGGCATCCTGATTTTTATTACTGTGATTTATGTGCTCTAAGCATCCTCCTCTTCCCCCAAATGTGAGCTGCATTCGGTGGCATTCTGCCAAATAATAAATCAATAACTTGTGCAGCTTGTTCCTTCTCCACGGGTCATGTGGCACGCAGCTGACGGCAGCATTTCTCAGAGGGCAGCCACTCTCCCGCCTCCAAGGAAAACAGAAATTTGAACTGAGCCTCCCGGGCCTCAATGGTTGACTTCTGATGGTTGGCTTTTGTCTTCGGAGGCCATAAAGAGATGTTAACGCTCAACCAGTGATGAGACACCGAAAAAACCCTGGCTGGAAGGAAGGGAAGAGTGTTCCAAGCAGCAGGAGAAAGACCCTTGTCCATAATTTAAGTTTAAATATTTTAGATTGATTTTTTTTTTTAATTAATTCACTCCCACTGTGATGAACAAACTGTGGTAATGTTCACAGAACCACAGAAACATAAAGGTTGGAAAACCTTAATGATTAAACTCATACCTATTTAAATATGATATCTATGATATTTAAATAAGATATTTAAACTCATTTTAGAGCGTCATGTTCCCTGGGGGCTGTTGCTCCTCAAAACCATGAGGTGAAATTCAGAGGTGCTTGGAGGAGCTGACCAGACCTCCAAGACCATCAAATCACACCTTCAACCAAACTCCACCACGATTTCGTCCGGGCTGTTGGATTTCTCCGCCTGTTGCACAGGATCCCTAAACCCTACAGACCTCCCTAACGTTTATGGAGCTTCGCATGGCTGAGCAAACATTCCATGGGATGCGTTATCCTGATGAAACTCAGTTTTTCAGTCTGAGCAGGCTGGTATCAGCTGGCTGGGGCATCAAGCTCACCAGGGACCCCACCAGAAAATGGACTTCACTGAACACCTGAGCTCCTGCCAGTTGATTGTGTTCCAAAATATGAAATTTTTTTCAGCCTCAACCTTGGCTATTTATCGATTGTTTGGAACAATAAGAGCATGTCCTTGAAACTGAGGTTTGGTGGGTAAACAAAAGCTAGAAAATGAGGTAGAAAGGGACCTAAATAGCAGTGGATGGAAAGCTACAAGGTAAGTCCTCAACCTTTGCAAAGCATCAGCTGAAACAGGGAAAAGTGGGTGAGGGGGGAGAACCAGATGAGCCCCAGCAGGGATGGGGGAAGATCAGCAAGGACAAAGATGACAAAGCTGGGAGAATGGGATACATGAAGAAATTAAAACTTGTACTGCTGGCCCTGAAACTGCCAAAGACCTGGAAACTTGGAGGAAACATGAAAGATCATGAGTGGTGTGGTACCGGTGACCTCCAAACTACATCTTCATCCCCAGCAATTATTTAGTGCAATGCCCTTAAAAAAAACCCCAAACAGAAGGCAAGGTGCAATGCAAAACCGCTGTTTTCCTCTCCCAGCAGCACCGGGGTGTTCTCCGATTTTCAGGGCAGCTCTGGGCTTGTCTGCTCTGCACAGGAGGCCACAGGGATGGAGCAGGGCTGGGGACCTGAGAATCACTGCCGAGGCGATGCTCTGACAGCACCCAGTGAGTCCCAGAGTGACGGGGACAAGTCACCTGAAGCCACCAGCCCCTCACCCAATCTTCCCCCGGGAAGCTGCGACATACACGGGGAGGGGAAAACCACGTTGGCTCCGTGACGGGGCAGGGTCACAACTCCTGCCATGGCCACCTTTCTACCTGAATAAATGGCTTGTATCGGTCCCAATCCAAGAGCAGAGCAGGGTTTATAGGGTCTTTACCCTTGCCCCACGGTTGGCTCCAAGAGAAGAGGCTGCTCCTGCAGAGGCCTTTGCAGCCGCTCGGTCGCAGCCCCAGAGCCGCTGTATTTTTGGGAGGCACCAGGCTGAAGCCCGAGGATGTCTCGGTGGTTGTTTGCAAACCACTGGAAATAGAGTTGTCTTCAGACAGAAGGTTTAAAAAAAGATTCACCAGACACATTGTATTAGATTTCACCATGAAAAAGAAGGGAATAAATGTTAAAATAATCCAGAGGACTGTGGTGGGTATTTTGGTTTCCATAATGTCATAGCAACAATTCCATCATGGCTAAATGCTGTTCTAGCAGACAAATTCTATTAGGATTTCAAGAAAAATTGTGACTATTTACATTTGCTAATTTTTTTTTTTTTTTAGCAGAAGCGTCCGGGTATCTCAGCAATCTCTCCTCAGCCTCCTGTGAGCTTTGGCGAGCCAAGAAGGATTCAGAGGAGTTTCTATCCACGTCAGGTCCCCATCACCAAGACATCAAAAAAACCATTATAAAGCCACAAATACCTCAGATGAATTCACATTTTGAAGTAACAGAACTATTTTGCTGTCCAGAAACACAGTATTAACTCCCTGGTTTTTATCAGTAGACTTGTGACTATCATTAAATAGCCAGTTCATCTCTGGGCCAGTGAGGAAGGAAGGAAATTCTGAAGACCCAAGATCTGAATATGCATCCTCAAGTCTTCTTTCCATTGAATCCACTCCTCCACACACAACCAGAATTCCAGGGAAAGCAAATGGTTAAACCACCCAATTCATTCACCCAAGAATCTGTGCTCGTGCAGCTGCACAGCTTCTTTGTATTTATAGACTCAAACTATGCCGAGATGCCTGAATTTTCCAGCAGCAGAGTTGCAGTGCTCCAGCCAGGATCCAGGAGATGACGTGCTCTGGCATTAGGAACTGGAACAGGCCCTTTGCAGTTTGATGGCTCCACAACTGCTCCTCGTATCCACACAGCAAACACTGACTCCAGTCACTTCACGTGCTTGACAGACTTCCAGGAGAAAGCTAATTAGCTCTGAAGCTGCTCCAAGAAGAATTACGGATCACGGCACTCAGGACCTCTGTGCATCCCCCAGGCTTGGGGAGAGCACTGACCTGCTAAGAAATCCCAGCCCAATAACAGGAATTCCCTCATGGATGACGGCATCTTGGAGGAGGCTGCTGAAACCCCACCTCACTGAGGAATCATCTGTCTCCAGCTTTCAGGAAGGGCTCTCCCTCCCCGAGTCTCTTCTAGGAAATGTATGACAATGGGTAGAAAAAACCCAGCTGGCTTGGCCTTGCAATAGGATCAAAGTTTGCATTTTCACGGAGGAGAATGGGAAAATAAACCTGTCCCTAGAAACAGACAGGTTTTCCCATTCTTGGAGCATCTGTTGAGTAGGGTGCAGCTGCATACAAAGGCCGCTTAAAAACCTGAAATTAAATGGGTTCAAGCAGCTCTGCTCCACTTAATTGACCAAAACCAAAGAGATTTAACAGAAACTAGCAAATTCATGAGCAAACATTCCCCAAGTGACCCACTCAGGGATATATTCCTTGTTTTTGAACATCCTCATATTCAAGGCAACTTTTCGTTCTGAATTTTCCAATCTCTGATAACACTGGAAAGGCTCTAAATGAAACTGTCAGGGTTTTTGGGAAGGGCTGGGCTAACTCTGTAATGAGGATAAGGCGGGTACCCCTCGGCCTCCTCCAGAAGGATTTCCCCTGAAGAGAGGACATGCAGACTGGCACATCCAAAAAAGGCATTTTGAAGGTCTCTAACATGTTTCCTGTACTACACAGCCCAGTAACAGTTGTCCATCCATGAAACAACACGTATTTTCAGTTTTCTCGTCCTGCTTGTTGTTGGATAAGAAATGGAGAACCTCCTCCCATCGACCTAATCCATCTTGTGCATGTTACCTGCTGGATCGCAGCGCGTGTTTTTGCTATCTCTCTTCAGTGCATTAATTTGAGGCTGGAAAACAACACCCTGTCTTAACAAACCTACAGCAAAGCCGAAAGTTCAGTCTTTCCTAATCTGCCAGGGCTGTTGAAGGTTTTAATGCTCTCAAGTCTGACCTTGGAGAACGCATGAGAGTGACATTCCCCCTTGCCCCTCAAAAACCAACAGTGGAAAGCAAAAAGCACTTGAATATTGGGGTGGCTTTTTCACTAAATACCACCAAATAACTTGAATGTGCTATTAAACGACACAGCAGCAAGTCCAGGCAAAGGCAAGGAAGGAATTGCTCATGGATGAGCCTTCAGAGCACGTGTCAAGGAGACAAGAGAGCAATGGTTAAGGTATTCATGGTGCTTTCGGAACCCAAAATGTTTATTTTAAACCAGCACATGTCTGGCTGGATTTTATTCTACAGGTGGCAGTTTGTCATATGATCAATTAGAAGTTAAATTTGAATAATTCAGTGTACACTCCTTAACGAAATGGAATTAAAGGGACAATTTAAGAGCTTTATCAGGGCCACAAAGTCATGTCAACAGTCACTGGCATCAGAGAGTAAATATTCCCAGACTTACCTGTTCCAGTTTAAAGATGTGTTGGTTAAAGTAGTGCTGCAAGCGCTCGTTGGCAAAGTTAATGCAGAATTGTTCAAAACTATTGTTTTCATAGTCTTCAAACCCAAAAATATCAAGTACTCCAATGGATAAAGTCTGCAAGAAAAGTAAGAGTGAGGATGAGAATAAAATAACATGAAATGGATTATTTGTGCACAGTACATAGTCAAAAGCATGCAGGCAGAATTAAATATACTTAATAGCAGGAATTGTATCGGAATTGTGCCATGTGGAAGAATTCCCCAAATCTGAGAGACAACATCTGACTTTAGATACCTGGACAGAAGGGCTTGTTCTAAGAGGAAAGCCCTTAGAGAGGTGAGCCTTTTCTTATCCACAAAAAAACGGCCATCTCTGAAGAAACCTGAGCCCCGTTCCAAGTCTTCTATTGGATTGATCTTTAGAGGGGAAAAATGGGGATAGGCTTGGGAAACAAAGGCTTGCATGTGAACACAGCCCACAAGAACACAGCCCCAAGGTGAGTGCAGCATCCAAGCAAACTGAAATAGCATCACAAATAAAGCACCCATCTTGTTTGGCCAGATGGATCAGATGATGGACGGATCTGTTGCGTTAAGGATCTAATTAATAATAAGTTATAAATAAAACTCAGACTGTGCCCACCCAACAAGGCTGCTGTCATGAGAAAAGGAGTGAAAAGCCTGAAGGACACATCCACAAAGAGCTCCACCAGGAGCTTGTTAGAGCCCCATGCTCTGGGGTCCAACCAAAGCCACCTCACACACAAATACTCTGTTCACTCATTACTATTAATTAAATAGATTAATAATAGACTAATTAATTTATACCTGTTACAATTAGTTTAATAGATTAATAAAAGCATTAGACTGGTCAAATGAGCCAAACCTCAAGTAGTGAGGAGAAACATCCGCTCCCCTCCACCTCAAAGGACCTGAGAGCTGCCAGGTGCCCCGGCTTTAGTTTTATTGGTATTATCTGCACTCTGGATTTTCTAAGACTTCCTTGCTAAGACCGGCTTAACTCCGCTGCCAGGAACATAAACCAGACTGCCCACAAGCCTCTCCATGCTGCCTTTTGTCCGTTTTCAACAATCACATCATGTGGGAGGAAAATATTCCTTCTGTGCCCAACGCCTGACCAGGGAACCACCTACGGCTGCAGCAGGCACGGCTGCCGTGGGCAGCGCGGCCACTCGGCTGTGAGTGGAGCTTTGTTATGAGCCGGACCTTGGCCACCGGGACAAGTGAAAGCACAACAAAAAAGGCATTTAAGCACAAAGGTAAGTCTCTGACCCATTTTCCCAAGAGCACTTTGGCTACTTCATCCTTTGTCCAGGCTTTTCTCCCTGTTCCAGGGCCAGGCAGGCTCCACCTCCCCGATGCCACGGCAGGGATGAAGGCCCGTGGCCACTGGCCCAGCAGTTTGCATCACTTGGTGGAACAGCCATGAGAAACAGCCCCGTGCCCAGAAGGTGGCAACTGGGAACCGCTGGACCAAGGACTGAGCCTGGCACAGGGACCCACTGTCACCCGCTGCTTCCCGAGCTCCTCTGTCTTCTCCTGTTTGTCCCAAGGGACGTGGAAACCCTTTTGGTCACAGCTGTGTTCATTAATGGGGCAGAAATCTGCCTCATCTCTTCTTCAAACACATCTCAGTAAGAATTCTTCTGAAACTCTTCGTATCATCAACAGATCGTATTTTATCTACATTATCCATGGAAAAATCGGTGACGGAAACAGGACAAAGTGACTTTTTCTCATCTCCCTTCACATCACCCTTGTGAATCCTGGCCCCCACCACCCCACTGCTGTTCAAACCCATCCCTACAATCCACAAGAGTTCCCTGAAATTGCCCTACATAAAAGTCTCTATTCCCCCACATACAAACAAAACCTGAAGATAAAATGCTCACATTTCCAGAATATTTCTGGATTTACTGACACCAGCTCTCACAAATACCACATTGATGCTCTGTGGAAATAGTTAAGACCCTGCCATGAGGGAAGACTTTAAGCTGAACAAGGTTTTTAAGCTCTCACGAATTTAATTGAAGATGAAATAACTGAGCACAAAAACCTCTCCCTGTTTTTCCAGTCCTGGTTAATTTACTGCATTGAAACTGCTACCAAATTTATTTCAGTGTGGGCGTGGAAATATATTTATAAAGCAAAACAGAAGAGTCATATATAGTAAAAAATAGCCATGTCAGTTATAAAATAATCTTATTAAAATACAGTATTTTAAAGCTGTATTTTTACAATTTTTTTTTTCTGATATCCAAAATTAAACACGCACAGAACTGTAAAAATAATCTGTATTTAACAAAACCACTGCAGGTATCAAACCACAAGTCCAGGAGGAGAATGGTTAATTCTGCTGTGGTTGCTACACAGAGTAAAACAGCATTTTTCTCACATCCCTGTGTTTGTAACTCTTAAACTCCTCCAGAATACAGATTTTAAGTTGTGGGGTTTTCTGCAGAGTTTCACGCCAGAGAAATCCGGGCAGAGCTCCGCAGTGGATCAGTCGTTCGTCCTCCACTATGCTGCTCCTGAAAGAACGAGGCCAATGGATGCCACTTGGGAAAACTTTAAAACCTGAGAAATTTGGAATTTAGGGCTGCTTTTCTGCTCTCTGTCCCTGAGAGAGCAGCACAAATCTACCAGTATAGGGTCAATTCTTGTAAGCAAGGTGAATAAACATCACTGGCGTATACAGAAATTAATTTTGCTAAACTGCCTGTAAAAAGCATGTAATATGGGTGGGTTTAAGATTAAATTTGCAGCCTGATATTTAAAAAAAATAAAGGAGTTTTAAATTTACAAATCTTTTAAGTCTTCAGTTTCAAATCCATCCTTTGAACAGGTGCCATGAGGAAATCACACAAAGATGATTTAGACCTTGACCTGCCAAGTCTAGTTTGTGTGTTAATGTTGTTTCTTTATCAAAACTAACATTTAAATTTAAAAAGTGTGACTCTATTAATTAGTGTGTCAAAATTCCTGGCATTAAAAGTGCACACCTATGAGGATTTTTAAAATTTGGGTGAACCCTGGGTCAGTGAGCGCTTGCTGCTTGAGATGATGAAAAATGACTTCATGCTTTTCTAAAAATGTCCCAGCCATGCCATTTAAACCCAGAGCGTGAGTTTCAAGGGCTTTTGGCAAATGGTGGCCTTGAAGCTCCGTGCTCCCCAATTCCCAAAGTGCCAATAAATAGGGATTGCTGGAGCTGATTTATGGTGCCCCAGATGCACACTGGTGATGTCATTCCACCATGGAGGTAAATTTTTGCAGTCACAGATAGGTTTGCTTCCAAGTCAGGGGGAAGATCTTGTTTATTACTATTTTCTAAATTTTGATCTCTTTGCATTTTATTAATTTCTTTTCTTTTACAATATTCCAAACCTGATACCGTAAAAAATTCCTCCCAAAACCCCCAAAACAACCCAAAAATCCATCACCACTTCACCTAAAAGACCGCTCCAACCTACATCACCCCAATATACGTGATGACCTATTATATAAAGTCAGAGGCAGTGCTTCGCTACAAACTTGGAAGTTGGGACCTAAAATTAACAACCTGATGCACATTAAACACGTTGCACGTTCAGCAGTTCTTCCTCTGCTTCAGGTCACAAAGCCAAGAATTAACTGGTTGGTTAAATTTCAATGAATTTGCTTCATGGCCATGAGTTCTTCATGAATTCAACCATGAATTTTCTGTATGGCCATTAATTTAAATGAATTTTCTTCAGGGCCACGAGTCCTTCATGAATTCAACCAAGAATTTTTCTTCATGGCCATTAATTTTAATGAATTTTCTTCATGGCCGTGAGTTTTTCATGAGCTCAACCACAAATTTTTCTTCATGGCCATTAATTTTAATGAATTTTCTTCATGGCCGTGAGTTTTTCATGAGCTCAACCACAAATTTTTCTTCATGGCCATTAATTTTAATTTTCTTCACGGCTATGAGTTCACCACGTGCACAGCACGTCATCCGAAAACAGCAGCAGGGTGATTTAGGAAGAAATTAGGACTCTTCACAAGAACCAAATGGGAAAAGATTAAAAACACCCTTGGAAATGCCTTTTGATCCAGCACGATCTCCACTCTATCATTGTTTTAAGCAGTGAGATGGACTTCTAACAATTCCTAACCTGATTTACGGAAGGGGAATTCAATAAGAGGCTCTGGGAGGTTTAGTAATCTAGTTCTCGAGAGAAGGAAACGTCTCCGACCTCATTAATAAAGGTCAAATTTCAGACACTTTGTAGGGGTTCATGAGAACATAAAAGGAACTAAAAGCAATTGAGAGGCAACGAAGAAAAAGGGAGTCAGAGCGAATCTGACCCATGGCAGCTCTGCCATTACCATAAACCAGGAGATATCAAATAACTTATTCACAACTCGGGGCAGAAATAATATGCTACAGATCCTGTCACTAAGCAAGATAAGCCAAATCCCACTGTGATTTCCCAAAATAATTCACTGTACATTTAACTAAATTTGGATATCAAAGGTCTGATTTACATCTTCCGAATATTTGCTGGACAATATGGAAGAACAACGGCCGAGTGTTTATTTTTCTTTGCCCAGCTTCATCTTTTGATCTTCTCCTTACTGCTGACATCAAATAAACACATATTGGGATCTGAAAATGGTCTCAGTTCCCATTGTCCCACTGAAATCAAATCTCCAGTCATGAAAAGAGAAACTTCTGTATTAATTTTCCTCATCAGCTTCTCCCAAACACACTCCGAATTCAGATGGTTTTGAGTCTTATTTTATCTCTGCATAATGTGATTATCATAAAATAAAGCTCTCTGCCCCAAATCCATCATCTGACACTTTCTGAAGCTTCCCAACCTGCAGGATTGTTTCAAAATATATCTCAAAAGTCAGAGGAATATCAGTGGCAAGCGTAGGCTGGGATTAATCCAGGACATTTGCCGCAGGGTGAGTCACATATTGCTCACCCGCCGCACACTCAGGAGTTTCTGAGGTGCAAGGCTGTGTTTTGCTCTCATAAATCAGAGACTTGGTGTGTTCAAGAGATTTTTTTGGCTGGTAGATGCCAGCAAGGAGATCTCATCCAAGTGCTGAGGTCCTGCCTTGCAACAAGGAGCTATTCCCAGGCTTTGGAGATGCCACTGCTGCCAGGCCACCTCCCAGTTACTCACAGGCATTGCCCAACCTTGAAACAACGTCTGGGAGGCTAAGAAGAACCTACATCCTCATCGGGGGTTTCTCCAAGCACGAGCTGAAAAGGCTTCAAGAGGATTGGGAAGTGGTAGGAAAAAGCAGATTAATTGGCATTGGCTCTGTTCCTCCAGGGTGGTGATTCTTGGTTGGTGCCTCCGCAGCAGCCGCAGAGCCCAGGATGCCCTCGGACGCTTGTTGGCATCAAAGTTATTCCTCAAGGGCAAAGGAGCAGCTATTCCCAGCCCTGCCCAGTCCACGGAAATATCTCTCCTCCCTCTGTGCTGGGAGGACCCAAGTCAGGGGCTGTAAAAAGGGCTGAGGAGGTGACGTGGTAGAACCACTCAAGGGAAAATTGGCTGGTCAATGTTTAACAAAGCTGCTCTGAAAAGCACATGAATCTCTTCTTCACCCTCTCCATGCCTAAAATGGGGAGGATTTGTGCATTTTCCTGATTTCTGGGGGGTTTGTGGGAATCAATTCAATTCATAGAGGACTCTGAAGATAAACTGAACTACGCTCCTGCCTAGAGCAGCAGATATTTCCTGGTGTTTTCTGTGCTGCCTTCCTGCTTCAGAAACCCTGGCCCAGGTACAGGCTGGGATTGCCTCCCTGGAGCTGGGTACGAGCACGTTCCTGCAGCTCCGGGTCCTGGGCGTTTGCCAGCGTGGGTGGATCTGCTCTGGCACAGGGGCAACGCCGCTCCTGGCTCCTGCTCTGGATAGTGCTGCTACAATTTGGGACAAAAAACGGGGTCAGACACCTGGGAACCGGGAAGTCATGAGATGACCTAGGCAGACTGGCAGGGGAGAAGGTGGCTACACTCCATGGGAGTCACGGCTGGAGGAAGCACAGGGTTAATGTGCAGCAGCAATGCTGGAAAACAGCAGGAATTTGGGCTGTTCTGGCTCTTACCTGCTGAGATTTGAGGTTGGGAACCAAAGTTTAATGGCCCATAAACACCTACCGTGGTGCCTCACTATCGCAGCCGTGCTGACTAAGCACACAAGAGTGTCCTAGACTGATTTGTATTTAAATATTAAAGAACAGATGATAATTTTAAAAAATCATTGGGTCATTAATAAAAAAATAATTAGCATTTGAGATGCATTTCCTTGTCAAAACAAATCCACTTTTCTGCTTCACCAAATACGCAAACAGTGTGGTTTGTTTTTTCCTGACAGCCCAGACAAAACTTTTGATGACTTGGAAAAAAAATCAGGAAAGAACACAACATTTCTGGTAAAATATTAAACAGAGGGAGAGGCAGCATGTGCAGTCAGAAGGCTCACGGGATGTTATCACTGTAACAATCCCTCTTTGTCAGAAAAGCATATAACCAGATTTCATAGGCATGTTTTTATTTCCAGTCCATAATTAGGCTCCACAAGCCTTTTCTGGAATTAAATAAAGGAGTGACCAGGCCGAGAGTCTCTGCACCTCCAGTCCTAGGGCACAATCCAAATGTCAGTGCTTAGCAAAAATCCTCCTTTTGGCAGCCGTGACTCGCGTTTGGATGCACAAGCCCCCAAAAGCCCACACGCTGCTGGACCGTGTCCCACATCCCCAAGCCAAGGGGAGCTGGAGGCGCACGTGTGCGTGGACAGGGATTTTGGTGTCAGTATCCCCCAGCCACGAGGGGTGTGGATGAATCCATGAGAGGGTTGGGGAGGATGTCCTGGGTCATCCAGACCCGGCTATGGCAGGAAACCTCATGTCATTTCTTCCATCAGTTCTGTGGGAAGGTGGCACAGCACCACACCAGCTTCACTCTTCCCATCATGACTTTTTTCCCTTTAATTTCATTTTTGTACTGTGCTACCTCAGTACCTACAGACACCCAGCTCATTCATCATTTCATCATGGAGCAACTTCATCAAAATGCAGTAGCAAGAACTCCTGGTTTTCCCCTCAGTTATACACAGTCCTCTAGTTTTACACACAAGGAGGAAAATTATTAGCCTTTGCTCCTGAAGGAGGTGGGGGAGCAGCCTTTTGTGACTGTGACAAAATCTCTTCCCTGATTGCTTTGAGATGAAAACACTTGAGGTGCTTCACCCTTCTCAGCTCAGCAAACACTGCTTAAAATAATGTACTCAGTTATTATCCAAGGAAAAATTAACTTCATGTCAAGCAATATGCCTGAGTAATGTTTTATCATGTAGTTACCCATTTTAAAAGCCCAAGAGAGGAGCCAAAAGAGCTGTTGAGGCGTTACCTTGGTGCTCTCCTCCATGTCCTTGGAGTTGAGGAGCGCGTGGTTGATCCTGAACACGATCCAGTCAAACAGGGCACTGTACAACGACTTGGCCATGGAATTCCGCACGGTCACAGCCTGAAAGAGAGAAGAAAAAAAAAGTGATTGGAAATGATTCTGCACTAAAATGGCTTTTGCTTCTCAAGCTCTCATATCCAACATTCATATTTCTCCCTTGCCAAAGCTTTTGTTCGCTATTTGAATTTGTGCCACGTATGCCAACGGTCCCAACAGCACTGGGAACTGGGAGTAATCCCAGGGCTGGGAGATGTGCCCCTGACTTTGGTTTCTTTTGTGCATTCGCGCGGGTGACACATGAGATCACAGCACAAAGCCCGTCCCTGGTGGCGAAAGGAAAGAAAATAAATCCATACATTAAAGATATAAATGATAAATTCACCAAGACCCTTGAAAGGTTTCATGGGGGAGAAGGAAAGAGGAGGGTGGATATTGCACAGGGGGGACAGCAAGGGACGATGTGAAAGCATTGGCTGGGACAGGCGGCGCCTGGCACCAGCAGCAGGGCTACAGAAGGGGAGGCTAAAGGCCCTCTAGTAAATCTGAGTGTTCCTGAAAACTTGAAGTTTTCCAGGTACTGCCAGCAGCAGCTACAAATCACGGCAGGCAGGTTCAGTGCTCCTCCAGCAGCTCTCCCAGAGAGAGGAGTAACAGCGCCGAGGAAGGGCCATCCCCACCAGGGCCGGGATCAAAGAGACTCCGCTTGAAGGGATGAAAGCTGAGATCAAAGGGGGGTCCCTGGGCTTTGGGACAGGCACCTACATAGAGACCAAGCAAGCAGGAATTCCTATTTAAAGGTTACCTTTGCTCTTGCTGCTTGGGATTCTTCCTTGGTTTCAACTAGCACCTGAGCAGAGCTTTGGTACATATGAACCACCTAAAATCTTAGGGTACCAGCCACGACTGCTACATTTTGGTTCATTTTAGCCACTGCAGAAGA
Source organism: Dasyornis broadbenti (assembly GCA_013397935.1). Taxonomy (NCBI): domain Eukaryota; kingdom Metazoa; phylum Chordata; class Aves; order Passeriformes; family Dasyornithidae; genus Dasyornis; species Dasyornis broadbenti. Next base: position 702,849 of record VZRN01003943.1, read on the forward strand.
ATAAAAATAGAACCAGAAGGTTCCCACATAATTATTTCAATTAAACCCTGAACTGTAACAAATCAGTGGCTTGTCCCACATTGCCTTGAAATGCCTCTCACCAACCCTCCCTTCGAGGAACATCATGTGAGTGGCCTCGTGTCACTGACCCCCAAGCGAAGGAATAAAGCTCACACAGCATCATTTATCTTCTATCAGCTTATTCCCACCTCTTTTTCCCTTGATTTTTGGAGATAGCAGCATTTAGCGTGACCACAAGCTGTTCTGCCAGTGTTTCACTCTTAAAATGCGATTCAGTACATGGTCTCACTTCCCTTCCCTGTCCAGCTGGAACAGGAGAAGGGAGTAACACAGACCATGCCAGGGGAGGTTTAGGTTGGATCTCAGGAAAAATTTATTCACGGAAAGGGTTGTCAGGCATTGGAGCAGCTGCCCACGGCAGGGGTGGAGTCCCCATCCCTGGAAAGATTTAATGGACGGATTTATGGATGTGGCACTTGGGAACATGGGTTAGTGGTGGCCCTGGCACTGCTGGGGGCATGGCTGGACTCCATGGGCTCAGAGGGCTTTTCCAACCTCAACAATTCCATGGTTCCTTGACTGAGGATGCTCACAGCCTCCATACGCTGCTAACCGTAACTTGGTGGCAATAAAAAGTGACATCACGAGATAACTACAAAACATGGCCATAATCAACGAGGAATTACCCCTTCACCCAAAAAACTGAGAAAAAGCGTGTGATGAAAATAGGTGAGTAACAGGACCGAGAGGATTTTGGTCAGGCCAAAACGGCACTTTTAAAGAGTGAGCTCTGGAAATGCCTGAGTTCTCGAACAAGGGCTGGAAAGCAACCGGCATTTCGAACACAAAGAGCTCTAGTTCCCACTAACTGCTTTTTCTTCCCTTCACTCATGGACAGGGTTTGGGGAGGGTTTTTAAGCTGATTTTATTAAATGCAACACACGTTGTTTGGGGGGGCCGGTTTGCTGTCTAATTTTTTTTTTAAATTTTCCTCAAACGTGAGAGAATATTTCAGCAATTAATAAAAAATTCAAGGCCAATTTTCTATCCCCGTGTTCCATCTACACTTTTTGGATTAAGCTGGAAGACAATCAGCGCCACTGTCACACCAGAAAAATCAGTCTCTGGGGAAAGAGGAAGGCCAGCAGCCAGGAATGCTTCTCGCTGCCGTAATGCTTTGTCCTGGCACAAACCAGCCCAATTAACTGCTCCAATGTGCAATTAAAAACAAACTCCGCTTCTATTTAAAGCCAAAAAGAAAGTCATTGTTTCCCCTATAGAATCATATATGGGTTTCTATGGCAATATTTTCGTTCCCCCTTTTATTAGAGGCTACAGGGATGTGCAGGACTTCACCCTTGAATTTCCCTCTCATTTTCCCCCAAAATAAACGAGGATATCATTAAGGCTGCACCACTCCAGTGCTGAGGAATGCTGGGAGTGTGGCTGCCATGAGTCCCGTGAATGGTCAGGCTGGGAAGGTGCCCTGACGCCAGCGCTGCCCAGTTTCCTCCGGGATGTGCAGGGTGCTGGGAAGGCCATGGAGAGGCGATTCTCTTGCTCTGCTTGGGACCCAAAACCACAACCAGCAGCCCAGATCTCAAATTGTTCAATAGCTACTTTTAGAGGTCGTGGCTGTTTGTAAGAGCTGGTGGGAAACTCCTGGCAAAGCAACACGTGGAGAATAGAGGGAGGATGGAGCACTTTGCCTTCCATTTCAAAAATACCTGCACTGAAACGAAGTTACTTTAAATAACTCAGAGTTTAGGGCAGAACATTTTTTGTTTGGTTGATTATTTTTCTCTCATTTCAATAAAATATTTATCCTTTAGAACAGACCTCGGGTGATGTTACATCATAAATAAAGTCCCTTACTAGCCTAAATAGATAAACCAAAACTACCCAATCTGAAGACTATCAGAGAATATTATTTCTTTTCAAATTCAGGAGCTGCAGCAGAGCATTTAAAATAAGGTCTTATCCTGTATTTATTGGGTAGTTGTTTATTCTTGTATTATCCTACGTATCTTAAATCAAGTCTAGTCTCTGACCTATGTCCCATCCATCACACACAATTCGTCTTCAGGTCATCTCCTACAGCTTCTGGTCCCTTCCACAAGTCTCCTTACACGACATTTAAGCAGATCTGGAACATGGTGACATTTATCAAACCATTTTCATTTCCCTCACAAAGCAAAATAAAAATAGCTGCTGCAGTGGCAAAACAAATCTCTGGGGATCAAAGGCAGCGGGACATGTTGCACCCACACAAAAATATTGCTGATTCCAAACCGAGACAGATCAAACGCGCTTTGGCTCGGCGAGTCAGGAAATAAGCTACAGACGAGGTTTTAATCAATAGTTTCCTGCTTATCAAGCTAGAAAGGATCTATATATTATTTATTATACGCCAGAAACTCCACTTGTTGGGTTGGCCAGCTTTTGTTAAGATCCTGATAGGACATATTTGAGTATTTTGTAATTTCATTGCCAAATTAATCGCGTCTGAAAGTTGTCATGATCAGCATCGGATTCAGGCCACCTTAAAAATAGATAAACTTCTGGAAACATCTTCTGCCAAAAGGAACAAGGGGAAGACAGGCTTAAGAATTAAAATCTGCCTTTGAAGTGTTTTGGAACAAGGACTTACAGTTCCGGCAGTGGCAGCCTGTGTTTAGAGGCTGGAAAAGATATAATCTCAGGAACCTAAATTTGCTCAAATTAAAAGTCTCTGTAAAACACATTTGCACATATACAGGAGATTCTTAAGAACTGAGATTACAAAGTCACTAAATATATTTGAGCAAATCTTCTGTCTGCTGCCATCTCACAGCATCCCCTGCTCCAGGCAGAATCCCTCATTCCTGCCCTTCTGCACTTAGCAGAGCTGAAATTCCAGGCTGGAATTATTAAAAATATTTGTTTGTACCCAGAAAATCCAGGGAAAGCAGACAGGTTAAAGTCTCCACCAAGCCTACAATAAAAACATCGAGGGGCTGGAGTCAGAGATGGGATGGGAGCTGGAAGGGTCTGGAGCACCAGGAACAGCTGAGGGAGCTGGGAAAGGGCTCAGCCTGGAGCAAAGGAGGCTCAGGGGGAACCCTGTGGCTCTGCACAGCTCCTGACAGGAGGGGGCAGCCAGGTGGGATCGGGCTCTGCTCTCGGGGAACAGGGACAGGACAGGAGGAAATGGCCTCAAATTGAGCCAGGGGAAGTTCAGGTTGGGTATTAGGGAAAATTTCTTCATGGATAGGGTGGTCTGGATCTGGCATAGGATGCTCAGGGAAATGGTGGAGTCCCCAGCCCTGGAGGGGTGCCCTGGATGTGGCACTTGGGGACATGGGTCAGTAGTGGCCTTGGCAGTGCTGAGGAATGGTTGGACTCAATGATCTTAGACGTCTTTTCCAACTTTATTGATTCCATGGTTCCAAGATGCCCAGCTAACCTTTTACAGGCATTTGCACATGACTTTGCTGGAAGTTCCCCCCATGCTCCTTTACTGGATTCAGTGTTTTTGTCGCTGACTAACCTAACGCACGAGCAAGAGCAGCAACAGCTCAATTCTAACAACAAAACCTCAAATATTTATACATTTTTCAGACTAAGGGGAATAAACAAAGCCTGGAGAACAGAGGCTGGGTGGAAGCAAGTGTTGCAGAGCTTTGAAAGGCAAAGAGTGAAAATTGCAGCGATATCCCAGTGATTGCATGCCCTAGGGAGCAGAAGTCAAAGAGATCCTGCTGAGTTGGACAAGATGATCCTTGTGGGCCTCTTCCAACTCAGGATATTCTCTGAGGAAAAAGCTATCATATGCTGCTGGAAGCTCCATGGTTTTAGTCACACCCTTCCATAGCCAAGAGGAACATTTTCTGGAGTGTGGACTCCAGTAACCACAGTAAGATCCAGAGTGGGAAACACAAGAGCCAGACCCTCTCCTGTTGGAAGTTGAGGAACTTTTTTTCCCAATTCTGTTGCTAGGGAACCCTAATGACCAGGTACATAGGAGACAAAAGACGCGGCTGGGTGGAGTGAGGGAAGGAAAACACCTGGCCACTGGTAACTTCACTTGCTCTGGGGGCATCGGAGCGGGGTTGGTGGAGCTGCTTCGCTTTCCTTTCACTGTGACCGCGGGAGGCCAGCTCCCCGCTGCCTTTTTTCATCCTTGCTGGGTGAGCCTTCGTTTGGGAAAGCATGGGATGCTGACCCTCTTCCCCACTCCTGGAGTGGGCGTTTCCCCGGCTGCGTCCAGCAGCTGCTGCAGGGGAGCCCGGCTGTTGCTGACCCGCGGTCCCCACCTGCCAGGACGCACTGCAGCTTCTGCCACCGCTGTGGAGTTTCTGCCACCTTTTGCTTTGCCAGCCCGGATGAGCCAGCCCTGCTGCCCAGCTCGCTGCTCCGAGGTTTCCTGCCGCAGCCCGTCCCTCCATCCCGCCAGGCCGCCATGAGCGCCGTGAGGGAGCCGACCCCGCGCCATAGCGCCCCCTGCAGGCGCAGGGGTATCACCGCAGCTGCCCCTGCCGGCCGTGACCGGGGCTGCACCAAGGGACGCTCACCTTAAGGGTGACTTGAAGCATTTGTGACCCCAACAAACCCATGGGATAAACGGCTCTCGTAACCAATAAACACTTCCCCTAGCATTTTGTTCAAAAGAGCCCATCTGAAATGAAGAACTGCTCCTGTTCAGAGCATTGCTTGACACAGACGCTCAGAAAATCGGAAGACAGATGCAAAGCAAAGCTCATCACCTTCGCATCACTTAGGAAGAGCAGGATATCAGTACACTGATCAATTCCAGGTAAAAATCATTCCAAAGTGGGATTTATCAGACAGACACAGCTCTCTAAAGACTTCAAACCTCTCAGCTCGTTGAGAGGCTTGTCCATCTTCCGTCATAGCTAATGAGAAGGATGGGATAGATCGACTCAGGACAGAGGAGAAAGGTGGGGATATCTGCTTTAGGCAGCTCTTACGACCATCAAAAACCAAGGTACTACTACATTTGCACAGCCGTTTAGACATCTGAGTTTGCCCAGGAGGGCTTCTCAGCATCTCTCCATCGCTGGAACCTCCGGAGCGCAGCCGGCACCACACTCTGCTCTCCAGAAAAGCAAGGCAGAAAAACACAAATCGATTTTTCACAGACAAAACTGCCCTGTAACACACACACATTGGACATCACAATCTATTTGGGTCACAACTGTGAAAAATCACCTTAGGAAGGGCACAGTGCTCAGAGCTGGGGTTTAGACCCCAGGCCCTGAGCAGAGACTCAGTTAATGAGAAGTGGATTTAAGTACAACTGGAAAGTGAGCGCGAGCACCAAAACGACTTAAAGCCCTAATGAGGATTAAACACCCGTGGAGTTTATTAACTGTGACAACCCTCATCCCATCTCTCAGCATTATGCAAATCTAGGGAGCATCCATAAAGACTCAGTCGGTCAACACAACCTTATTGCACCTTCAACAATCCCAGTCAACACAACACTGCCAAATCCCAGTTTTCCACTGGAGACATCGCGGACGTGAGGGCAAGGTCAGCGCACCCACTCCAGATTTCCCACAAGCTATGAGGACTTGACAAGGGGATATTTAAATGCCATTTTTCAAGCACAACTCTGGAAAATTCCTCGGACCTAGAAGAGAAGCCCCAAAGACAGCTTGGTGCTTTGCTGTTCAGCCCGCAAGACTTGCTGTGTTGTTGGTCAGGGTCCTTTTTCCCTCCAGTTTTCCAGCATTTTCCCAGGAGACCCTGTGTGTGTGTATGCCATGATGGACATTATCAGTGTTATTTGTTCACACCGGATAAACCCATTGCCAGCACCAGCATTCCCCACAAATACACAACTCCCACCCATCCCAAAAAAATCTGGCTTTACAGGCAACCTTCCTTATACTTTTCCCAAGAACCTGCAGTAGCTCCAAAAATTCGTTTGTTAAAATAGGAATGACCTCAGCCATAGGAACTACCTATGGATCCTTTCTCTCCTGGTGACCCCCCAGCTCTTCCAGAGCACGAGGACACATGCGCAGCTGTTTCCTGCCCTCCAGGAGGAAAACAAGCAACACGTTCCCCTTTCAGACTCTTACCAGCAAATACTGAACAGTGACAGCAATTCCAAGGTGATAAGAAATGTTTCTTTCCAGGCGTGAAGTCTGCAGGATTTGGCATAAACCATAGAAAACAGGAGTTCAATTATTTAAGAAAAGTTGGGCACCACTAAATACATTTTCTGCTGGTGGAGAGAAGAAATAGAGATTCCTCCGCTCTTCAGGAAATCAGATCTGAACACAGGAAGAGAGGAAATATCCCCTTTTCCCTTGGGGCCTTTGATGGGCTTCCTATAATTTCTATACAAGGATGAAAGGTGCTTCCAATGAAATAATCAGAAAAAAAAGAGCAGCAGTAGAATTCTTCCTCTTCAGGAAATCCCTCCAAAAATCAAATCTGGATATGTGGTTTTAGTGGCTCTGTGGGAGCTTTATTTGTTTGCTTTTCACTTAATATGCAGAATAAATTTTCAGCGCGTTCTCTGATTAATCAATTGGTGTTTCTGCTCACAGGGATTTGGCACTAAATCCCAGGAACCTGTTGATATCCTACCACAGAAATGATTTAGTGAGTTATTACCATACACAGAATTTGATTTCCGTTATCATTTGATGTCTGGTTTGAAATCCTTATCAGCCATTCCCATTTTTCCCCTACTTATTCTCTAAGGTGAAATTTGGCTTCACAATTACATTTGTACTTACTGTAACACAAATGTCTCGTTCCAAGGTAGCTCAGAGGAATATTATTAAAACATTTTAAATTATATTTTTTTAAATAATATTTTTTTAAAAAATAATGAATTATTAGTGGTTTATAATTTCCTAGAGTTGCAAGTAAGGAAGCAGCTCTGAAGGACTTCCTTGTCAACCTGATGATGTGCTGACACTGGAAAATTGTCCCTCTGGATAAACCTGTTGAATTGACTTGTCCCATTGGGATTTTTGGGAAGGGTGCTGGCGTGGTCTGGGAATTCCCCTCAGAGCCTCTGGGTAACACAGACCGGCAGGTTGGAGAAGGACCTGTGCCCAAGGAAGGTGATGGTGAAGGCACCAACTGGCCCAAGGTGATCACGGAAGGTTCTGGGAAACGGGTACAAGAGCAGGGAGAGCACAAGAGGAATTAGAAAAAAGGAGTTACATAAAATTTGAAACTAATGCCTAAATACTCTCTATAAATGTGAGAACTTTACACCTGATTTAGTGACAGAATCCTGCAAAGCCTTCGTGTTCCAGCATTGTGTTGGGGCACGACGCAGCATTGTATGGTAATGACATTCCAGGCTATTTTTTCTCATTGGAAAATCCACCCAGAAGCTCTGGAAAACATCATTGACACTTGCATCTCTTGGATAAAATCCACTGGCAGGACACCCTGCTGCCTCCCAGCTGCAGGGTGATAGTGGAAGGTTTCTGCCAGGATGTGGCAGCCAGCCGGGAGGGCGGGAGGCAGGCGTAGTGCAAGGCTTCAGCGCTTTGTTGCTGTTTTTTAAAGTATTTACTTTGCAGGTACATTTATAGAATTAAAGCATAAAAATGAGCCTTTACAGGAAAGTTCACACTAATTTTAAACCAACTTTTCCTCTTTTCTTGTTGCAATCAAAAATTTAAAACTGCATTTTCCACTCCTTTTCTTTCAATGATGCTTTCAAAGATATTTCTCCTCCTCCTTAATTGTACATAAAAATAATTTACAAACCCCTTTTGTAGGCTGAGGCCAGCGTGCTGCATTAACCATCCGAGCTCTCTTAGGGAAAGCACACAGGAGAAGGACAGGATTTTAATAAGATGTTCAGATAAAAAGTACGAGTGTGGAAAATGACATCATAGCTCTGCAGCCCGAGCGTGATATAACACTCCTGGATGCCAAGGCAGGGATTAAGCTCGAGGCTGATATCCTGCAAGAGTACTTTCCTCTGGGTGTTAAGCCCCTGTTTTAAAAAAAACCCCTAATCCTGCTTGTCTCAGCCCATGTCCTGTGAGCCAAAGGGGAACCCCAAAGGCTGCTCAATCCATCCCGGCCGCGGGACACGGAGCGGATGGAAACCAGACACAACTGGGAAGGGAGCGGAACAGCAGGAAACCACAATTCCCCCCCCCCAACACAGGGGTGACTCGGGACCCACTCAATGGCCTGAATGTGGTGGGACAGCAATTCTGGGTCATGAAAAGCTCAGTGTGAGCCGTGTGCTCTGGGAGCCCTGAACCCCCCGTGCCCTGGGCTGATTCCCCAGTGTGAGCAGCAGGGAGAGGGAGGATTCTGCCTGCAGAGCTGCCTCCAGCCCTGGGTCCACATCAGCAGGACGTGGAACTGCTGGAGTGAGTCCAAAAGAGGCCATGGAGCTGCTCCAAGGGCTGTACCCAGGCTGGGAGAGCTGGGGGTGTTCACCTGGAGAACAGAAGGATCCAGGGAGAGCTCAGAGCCCCCGCCAGGGCCTAAAGGGGCTCCAGGAGAGCTGGAGAGGGACTGGGGACAAGGGATGGAGGGACAGGACACAGGGAATGGCTTCCCACTGCCACAGGACAGGGATAGATGGGATTTTGGGAAGAAATCCTTCCCTGTGACGGTGGTGAGACCCTGGCACAGGGTGTCCAGAGCAGCTGTGGCTGCCCCTGGATCCCTGGCAGTGTCCAAGGCCAGGCTGGACAGGGCTTGGAGCAGCCTGGGACAGGGGAAGGTGTCCCTGCCCATGACACGGAGTGAAATCTGACGATTAAGGTCCCTCCCAACCCAATCCACCCTGTGATTCCATGATCCTCACACTCACACACACATTCCCACTGAAATGGTTTGTGTCGTTCCTGTGCTCATGTCATTTCTGAGGAGCAACATGAGAAGTATCAGAGTGCTCTTACAACTGCCCTCTCCTTACTCATCCTCCTATCATCAGATGGATACAAACGTGGAAAACAAAGTGGAAAACCTCAAACAAGAACATCTTTCGTGGGTGTATTTAACACCCAGCTCTTGTGTCTCCGCTGGTGGCAGGTACGTTTGGAAAAGGACAGATGGGAGACCTGTCATTCCCATTCCCATTCCCATTCCCATTCCCATTCCCATTCCCATTCCCATCCCAGGCCAGCTGCCTGCTGTTTATTTTTAGAGATGATTTCAAGTCCCATCTCTGATATTGTCACTGCAGCCGATGAGTGGAACACGCTGCGGTTCCGCTTTTCAGAAGCAGCCCCCAAGTACAGCCGGGAGCAAAGGAAAGCAACACAAATCCCGTTAGAGATTTTCTCCAAGTCCTGACTGTGGAGTCAGGCGCTTACGAGCATCATCTTCCTAAAAAGATTTCACTCAGAGCCTTCGGATTCGGGCAGTGCGCTCAGAAAATGTCATCTGTAACAAATCAAAACCAAAAAGAAAGGAAAAAACCACTCTCTCTCTTTCTTAAATTAAACCCTTCCAGAAAACGAGGCTGTGGTTCTCACTTCTCCCTGTGGAGGAGAGGATGAAAGGAGACTCGTGGATCATCCCCTAGGGAAAGGTGCTCACATGGAGCCAAGCTGAGCCCACCTGCAGGAAAACAGAGCCACCAGGCAGCCAAGTTTGAAGGGTCCGCTGACGACAAAATGTGTTTTCCCCCACCCTGGTGCACTCAGAGTCTGTTCTGCCAATGGCAGGAGCTGAGCTCCCCTCCGCCCATGTTTCCACAGTGAAACCGGTGCAAAAATCAATTCATAAATTACTTCATGGCACGAGAAGAAGTTGTGTGACCTGATGTCACACATTCCCCACATTTAGGGAAATGTGCCCAGCATTTACAGGCACAACATCCCAGGATCCTCACCAAGGAGTCTGATCCATCGCCAAAACCAGCCCTCGAGCCTCTAAAAGCCAAATCCTGCCTTTGCATTGGCCCTTCCCAAGCAGAGGGCGAGTGTAGAAAAACTTGTTCTGCCAGTGCACCATCGTCACCATTCCAGGCTATTTTTACCTTTTTTTTTTTGGCAAGCTTCCCCAAAGAGAAATTATTTCTCATCACACCTCAGCTGTTACCGTTGGAGAGGAAAAGTCTGTGCAACAGACCCTGTCCAGCCACAGAGCTCCTACACCTCCTCCTCCTTCAGCCACTGACCAACAGCTCTGGGCTCAGGAAAAAACCAACCTCAATTTACGCAGATTGGGATTACACAGGGAAATCTCATATTCCAAGGAACTGTACTGAAATGACATCCTGTGTGGGAAGAGCTGGCTTACCAACCCAGGAATGGTTTGTTTGCATTCCTTGAAAACTTTTCACATGATTTTAGTAGAAATTTAAGTAGCTAAAAGTATGCTGTGAAATTGAAGTGTCTTTGAGTAATGAGATGTAATTAAAAGAATCCTTTAAAGGGCTGAGAACAGATTTCACTACAGAAAGGGCAGCTGGAAGTGGGCTACAGGCAGAGCAGTCCGTGGAAAGTCAGCATTTCCCTTCCTAAAGTCCTGATTTTGGACTTTGTTCAGGAATCTTGAAATCTCTATGTGTTCCCTGTTTTTCCAGACATCAGTGCCCAGCAAACAGCAGGAACACAGTTAACACACAGGAATTCCCATGGTGGCACAGAGCAGAAGAGTGACTGCAGCAGCAGCTTTTGCACATGAGGATGTGGCTGCCCCTGGATCCCTGGCAGTGTCCAAGGCCAGGCTGGACAGGGCTTGGAGCAGCCTGGGACAGTGGAAGGTGTCCCTGGGGTGGGATGTGGACATTCTCCAGCTCGCTCTCATCCCCTGGGGTGGGATGAGAACAGAGAATCACAGAATATCCTCAGCTGGAAGAGACCCACGATGATGTCAAAGTCCAGCTCCTGGCCCTGCATGGGCCACCCCAAGAACGTGCCTTTGAAGATGAACTTTCAGGTCCCTTCCAACCCAAATCGTTCTGGGATTCTAAGGAGTTCAGCAGGTTGGGAAGATCCTCACACACAAACTGTTCAGCCAGGTCTCAAACCACACCACTCTGTGGGAATGGGAGGGCACAGATTCACATCATGAAAACAAGTTAAACATCATGAAAACAGGTTAAAAAAGCTCAGTGTTGATGAACTCAGTTTGTAGAAAAGGCAGGATGCTGCATGCCATGAGAGAATTCATCAATCTGTTAAAACCACTGCTTATCTAATCCCTGCTCTGTCACCAGGCACAGCTGTTCCTCGCATTTTCAAGGAAAATGTGAGAAACCTCATCCCACAAAAAGGTTTCTTTTGAAGTTCTACCCTCCCAGGTTCGCCCTCATGTCCTGAAGCAGAGACGCTTGCTTGGCTCTTAAAAGCTTTGTGGGGTTGCAGTTTTACTCCATTAATACTTTTCTGCGAATTCTGAATCCACTCATCAACGCAGCAGCTCTTCAAAGGGCTCCTGCTGAGCTGCTCACGTTAATAACCTGTGGTGACAACGAGTCTCCTCAGCTAATGGGCTTTGGGATAAGTAGGTGCTTCCAGCAGTTCTGCTGCTTTCTATTCCATTAAGTGTCCCTGTCCTCGTACCTCAGGACTGGGAATTTTCATTTCACTTTCTTCATGCTATTAATTATTTTGTCTCCTTCCCACTTTTTCTCCTTGAATATTTTCACGCTCGTGATTAATTGCAATTATGATCTTTTCCTTTGTTGTTTTTTTTTTAACATCTTAGGTAATGTTCTGCCATTTGGCCCTGGAACTCCATTCCTCTTTTACCTTACCAGGGAGAAGATGGCTGTGGCTGCAGAGCTGCCCAAGGCAGATCTGAATCCAAAGAGTCCAATCACCCCTCCCACCACCGATGGCTCTACTGCTCCCACAGCATTTTCTCAGGGTCCTTCCCATTGCTAAAAGAAGTGGAATTCTCCAGCTCGCTGCACTGTGATTTCTCTGGAAACCCATGAAGTGCTGTTGGCTCCATTAATGCCCCATCTCATTCCTGATAAAGTGGTTGGCAGCTGTTTTGGACAACAGCCCAAGACCTCAGCACACAAATGCAGCCTTTCATGTCCATGCAGCCGTTTCCTAAGTTTATCTCTGGCCTAAAGCTTCGAGACCTTCGCGCTCGCCCAAACTGCGCAGTGATTTCAAACACTGCATTAAAACGCCATCCAGAGCTGTAAAAGGAAAAATGGATGGTTCCAGGAGGCAGCTCCGTGGCAGATGAGCCAGCGTGGCTCCGGAGATAAGAGGCAGCTGCCAGAGGTGAATATGAGCTTTATTGCTGGATGTGGTGTTGCTGGTTTCCAGAGGCACTGAAGGTGCAGCTGGAGAGGACAATGGCTCCCCTGCAGGGTCCCAAATCAAGCCCATGTTTGCCATCGGTGCCAAGGCCAGGAGAGGCACAACAAAGCAGAGCTGATTTTGCCCTTCAAAACCAGCTCCTCCTTGACTGCCCCCTCCTTAATTTCAGAAAGAGCTGTAGCTCCAGTGACACGGGGACGTACCAAATGTTAATACCGTGGTCAGACACAGCTTCTTAACGATGAACCATGAGCTCCTGAATGATGAGAAAAGCTGATGGCACACTGTGCTGTGCAGGCTCTCCCTGAAGAACAAGCTCATCCTATAATCCCTGCAGAGCACCAAGGACGAGCACTGACTACACACCAAGAATCAACAGAGCCCACCCTGAAACGGGAGTTTAGCTCACAACTGTTCATTTGCTCCTACCTATGGCCCTGCAGTCATTTACCCAAATTACTGCAAAGAGGAGCAGAACCAGGAAGAGTCAGTGTGGTATCAATTCATAACCGACGGAGAACATTTCTAACGACTTGCCAAGCATTCAGACCACTGTTTCTAAAAAAAAGCCCCAAACCACAGGACTGTGTTTCCAATCAGAGCACAACAACAAGGCAGGAGCGAGCAGACAGCCAGGAATGTGACATCACTGCAAATCCAACAAAGGCGGCCTCCCCGTACGCTCGGGGGCTGCAGCTCGGGAAAGGGGAAGAGAAAAGCTTGGCTTGGACAATAAAACTCCAATCTCAGCTCTGATGCCTCCAAAACACCAAAGGGAAGGATCCCTCCAGGTCAACTCCATCCATTCAAGACTATTAAGGGGGGTGACAGTTGTCACAGCAGGACCCTGAGGGCACGGATCTCTCAGGAGCCAGGCTGGGATCATGGAACGACCGCACTCACTTTCCATGAAAAGCATTTCTGCGTGGAGTTGTCATCTCCACAACTCCAACACTGATGAAAGGGATCAGCAAACGTCAGCCCCTGCGCCGAGCACAGAGTGAAACATTCCAGAACGGAGCAGATGCACATGGGAACCACATCAAAGCTCAAAACACATCCCTAAGCTAAGGTCTCAAAGCTTTTGATGTGGAATCCCAGACTGGTTTGGCCTGGAAGAGACCATCTGGATTCACCTCCTGCCATGGGCAGGGACACCTTCCACCATCCCAGGTTGCTCCAAGCCCTGTCCAACCTGGCCTCGGACATTTCCAGGGATGTGGCATCTACCACCTCTCTTGCAACCTGAAGATTGGTAGATCCAACCTCTTCTTGATGGTGTAGAGAAGCAAGGACATGCCAAAATGACATTATCCAACCCTTCCTTTGAGAGCCACTGCAGCAGAGTCTTTTCCAGACAAACTCCACAGAAACCTTCAGCGCACCAAGCTATGAAAAAACCCCCAGGCATCTGAAGAATAAAGTAGCTGCTGTACCCATCATGAAAGTCATCTGCCCATGAGCTACAGAGGTCGTGGTGGGAGTGCCATGTCTGAAATCCTCAAACCCTCAATGGCTCCATCCGCTGGAGCCAACAATAATGCTCCTTTGTTAAATACACAGGAAGAACCAGCCTGTTGGTTCCCAGCAGTGCAGTGAGTCATGAGCGGGGATTATCAGACATCGAAAGTCTTTGTGAAGTCCCCAAAATGTCAGATGAATCCCACACTTCCTTCCTGATTCAGATGGATCTGAATTTAAGTCACTCCTCCTACTCCCTGAGCCAGAGGAAGACCAGGAGAAGGCTTCTTACCGTGGGGAGGTTCTCAAATTGGAGCATCTCAAACTCTGCTCTGTGAGCAGTGAGCGTGCTCCCAGAGCGAGGTCGCTGCTGGATAAAATTTGGTGCTCAGGATGCTGATGATGTAAGGAGGTGAACAAAAAGCACGGGAGGTGCCCTTCTTAACACAATTCACAGCTTCTTCCAAAATGATTCCATCATGGAGATCGCATCCACCATTCCCAAGGGAGCCTTGTGCTCCCCCACAGCCACCGCACCCTGATCTTTCCCTTCTCCTGCTGGTATTGGTGACAAACCTTTCTAAGGGGACACCTGAGATTTGCAAGCAGCCACATCACCAAAAACATTTCGGAAAGCACTTGAGGAACTCATGCTGAGCCACTTCAGGTCTCAAGAGGTTCCTTCCATCTCAACAGAAAGAGCATCAAGGCTCCTCCCAGCTGTTCCCAGATGTGCCAATACACGACAGATGTTGGGCAGCAGGTCAAGGCAGGGGACTCTGCCCCTCTGCCCTGCCCAGGTGAGACCCCACCTGCAGAGCTGCCCCAGCCCTGGGGTTCACCAGCAGAAGGATGTGGAGACTGAGAGCGGCTGATGGAGTTGTGGCTGCTCCAAAGTATCACTCACGGCCCCAGGCTGTGAGGGGGCTGAGGAGAAGCTAACGGGGATCTCCTACGGAGATGTGCAGCTCCTGCCACACAAGAACCACCACTAACACAGACACTTAGAAAGAAGCCAGGGAAAATTTCCTGGAGTCTTGGGCCAGCACTCTGCTGTGGAGGAATCAGTGCTCCAGCCTAAAGAATGACGCCTGCAGATGAACACCACACACACTCAGCAATGCACAGCTCTGCTTTGGACAACTCTCACACACCCACAAGTCATTAAAGCACTTTCAAACCATCAGAACTCAGTGCAAACCTGCCTTCCAGGAATGGCAGAGAAGAAAAGTCAATCATTTCCTAGATCAGGACACCCATTAGCTTCTCCTACGTTATTTTGACACAAATAAATAAAAAGTAAAAGAAACTCTGAGCGTGCATCTCAAAGCATTGAAAACCATCCCAGGAGGTGCCTTTGAATAACAAACATGGTGCACTGACCTCTGCCAGTTTGTATGGTAAGATCAGCTTCTCTCCCACTGTCACCGTCTTTCTGGTCACCAGGGCCTCAAACAGCATCTCTTCTTTCACCTGTAACAGAAGTACTGATGTTAACAATTATTCTAGGAATCTTTTTTAAATTTTAGATCCATTTTTTTAAAAAACGGTAACATCTAAACATTAAAAAAATTAAAATTAAGTGCAAACACTTTCAAGTTTCAAAATTTAATTTAAAAAAATAATTAAACCACCTTTTCCAGCCCTTGCAGAGTTAAGTTCAATGGGTGAAAACGTGCCATTGGGAGGAGCCAACTCAGCACATAAATCCAGCATCAGAAACCCAACACCAGGGTATTGAAAGGAACCTGATTTTCTGCATTCAGCCATCCCAGTTGCAGCAATTTCCCATTCGTTTCCTTATTCCCAGTGTGGCTCCTCGCTCCCACACTCTTTTTTGGCAAAATAAGTCAACTTTCTAGTGTTGTCAAGATGAAATCATACCAATTTCTCCAGAATGAGCCAAGCAGTGTCATCAGTTTCAGAGATACCCACATGGAGGAGGGGTTTTGGGTGCTTTTCGGGGTGGGGAGGAGTCAGGAGGAGGAAGAACCCCGTGGGAAAGCACCTGATGTTTGCTCTGCTATTGGCACCTGATGTTTGCTCCCTGAAGAGCCAGTTCCTGGCGAGGTGACAGTCTCTGATCAGCCCTCACAGGCTTGCAGAACAAAAGTCAGTTGTGCGAACACGGACACTTCAGCAAAGAGAAAAACGGTGCCGACAAATTAAGTGCTACCTGGAACCGCTTGGAAAAAACGTCTTTTCCAATCAGTTTCAAGCCCCTCTTACTCTGAGGTGCCTGAGGAATTCTGAAGGTGTCCTCTCTCCCAGAATACATCAGTTAGACCTGAAGACTTCGAGTCGTTGACAGATCTTTGCTAAATTTCCATGTCAAAAAAGCAATCTGGGTTAGTCTGAGTGAAAACCTTGGATTCCAGAATTAGAGGATGTGGATTGATACAGAGCAGCTGCACTGAGGTCTCTATAGGCTTCTTAGCCTGCCTGAAGGACTCCATGCAGACATCAGACGTCCTGTGCATGTCTCTGATGGAGACCAAAACCCACATTCCTGAAGCCATCCAAGGCCATGATTTTATCACAGGGAAACCATTTATGATTTGACACGGAAAATGGGAAACGTAGTGCTCTAACGACTGGACTCGACGAGCTTAGAGGTCTTTTCCAACCAAAACAATTCCATGATTGTGTGCACTTTGACTTCATGGTTTAACCCAGGAATCAGTAGGAAGAGGAAATGCAAACAAGCCAGCGGCAGCTCAGGAATCTCACAAACCAGCGCAATAATGACGCCCTTGTGTACAAAAATCTCCTTCTACCAAAACGACCATCGTGGGAATCTCCCTGATAAAATCCAGGGCGTTTTTACAAAACTGATTCTCCCTGCAACAAGAACCGGTTGCTGTGGAAATCAGAACACATCAAATCACCTGTGTAAGATGTCACCTGCCAGCAAGGTCTAAGCCACTGCAAATCAAACATCAACGCCTTGAGGTTCATTTCTTCAGTGCTCAGCAGCACTCAGGAGCCCCCAGTTCCCAGAGTCTTGATTTCTCCTTTCAAAATCAAGCAGGAAAAAAACAATCTGGTTCATCCAAAGATCCACAGCAAGATTTCCCATTTGGTTTCTAATCCTCTACATTCACCAAAATAAGTGATTTTGTCATTTTCAGCTCTGCGGACACTTTTCCAGCAGCTCTCGACTGCGGGACCATCGGCTGCTCTCCCTCAACTGCACAGTTTGGAACAAAAGTGAGTTTCACACCATCCATGATCCCATTTTGGGAATGCTGCAAACCCGCAGCCTGCACGCCGGCTTTTTTTAATTATCCAAGGCAACGAGGCAGAGGGGTGTCAGATGGTTCCTAATCAAAACAGTCCAGAGAACTATTCCTAAAGAACATAAACGCTTCCAAGTCCCAGACTGCTTGTCAGCAAACACGGGGATTTTAAACGATTTAAAACCACCCACGCCATCCCTCACCATCCCCAGCTCGTGGTCACCCTGGCTCCTTCTCCCTCTGCTCTCTGGATGGAGGGAACCTGTGGATGTGCATCCTTCATCTCCTGATCCGGGGAGATCACATCAAATCCTCTTCCTTTCCAAAAACACTTTTGGCAAGGATAGGAATGGAATCCCTGCATGTCCCCAGGCCTCTGCCTGCAATTACCACCCCATGCAGCTTGATCTTGATTCCTTCATCGCCTCTGATGAACACCACGGGCGCAGCCAAATCATGCTAATTTTTGTTCAAGGTCACAGCATGAAAGGAGCTGACTCCTGATGCCAGGGAGGAGCCACTGGAGCTTTCTAAAGATAAACTCAGCACGTGCCGATGACTAAGGCCATGGAGGTACTTGCAGCTTCCCCACATCCTACACTTCCTCCTCCACTGTGTCAAACACTAAAATAGGGACAAACCCCAGTGGTGCAGAGCAGCAAAGAGGACAAGACCACTTATTCCTCTACTTTGTGCCCTGGCACTTTCACTGTTAAAGTCACGTCTCATGGATTTTTGCTTCCTGGTGCTGAAGGGCACGGCCTGCGCTCCCTCTTAAACACAGCCCGCAGGAGTTCAGATCGTAATGACAGGGACCAAATGCAGATTTAAGACTTTGCTGCCACAAGTGGGCCCAGAGAGGGCTGGATGCCTTGAGCTGCAGGAGCCAGTGCAGGGTGAGCGGCAGTGCCACGGCTGGGAGCGGCAGCAGAGCACGGCGGGAGCAGGGAGCCAGCAAGGGCTGGGCTGGAGCCAAGGCAGGCAGAGACGGCTCCTCCAGTAATGCTGGGGTATTATGTTAGAGCAGCTGAAGGAAAATAAACCATTTCCAACTGGAGAGCAAGAAAACACCAGGTTTTGTCTCTGCTCCCATATCTGAGAAAGGGATTACAGCGCTGAGTCCTCCCTCTAAAGCTGCCTCGTGTGGAGTAACAGAAAATAAATTCAGATTATTATCAGCTCTTCTTGGAAAAAAGCTGAACCTTTTCCTCAGGCTTTCTTTCAAATAATCAGAGTTAGAATGGGGAGGGAACGGCTGGAGCTGTGTGAGGGAGGTTTAGGCTGGGTACTGGGAAAAGGTTCTTCCCCCAGAGGCTGCTGGGCACTGCCCAGGCTCCCCAGGGAATGGGCACGGCCCCGAGGCTGCCAGAGCTCCAGGAGCGTTTGGACAGCGCTGCCAGGGCTGCCCAGGGTGGGGCTGTTGGGGGCTCTGGGCAGGGCCTGGAGCTGGACTCAATGCTCCTCATGGGTCCCTTCCCACTCAGCACGTTCCATGATTCTCTGAAGTTCTCTGACTCAAGTTCTGGCTCAAACTTTGCATCTGATGAAGATGTCCCTGCTCATGGCAGGGCTGCTGGACCACGTGAACTTTGGAGCTCACTTCCAACCCCAATCATTCTGTGATTCTACAAAACTTCGTCCAGAAAACAGATCCAGAGCAAGAGCCGGATGCAAGCACTGTCTGCTTCATAATCCTCACCCCCTCCCCAATTCATTTCCAAGACATTTATCACAGGAGGAGCCCAGTGCCTGTGGGATCCCTCTGGGAAGCCAAAGGCCATTTTTTAGTGGAAGGAGGACCTGAGCACATAAATCTCCCTTGGAGGCCGACTTTAGCTCCAAACACACACGAGCACTGGGAGATCTGGCAAAACTAACTTAGGGCACTTGGTAACTTATATTTACCTTTATTTGCATTGAGGCTGCCTAAACCTAAAAACTGAATATGAAACTGCTCCACTGAGCAAAGACAGAATTTATCTCCTTCCTCAATGCTCCTTCCATGGAAATAATTTCCCATGTTATTAAACACACACAATTAAAATGTTCCTGCTCTTCTAATGGAAAACAAAAAGTCTCTTTTAAGGTCAGCTGGATAATTTCCAATACATCCTTTTTGTTAATAGGCCCACAAATGATCTTTTCCAAGCTTTTCCCCCAGAAACACAAAGGTTTTCCCCAGTTTTACACAGCCCTCTATGATTTCTGCCCAGGCCCTGGGATATTTGCAGCGCTTGCACAGAACTCCACGTCTGCTTGATCCATCAGGCAGCCTTGACATCACTCCCCGGCACAGCATTTCAGCAGAGTTTAAACAAAGGCCCTGACAAACCTGCCAAAAGCATCACATAATCCACACGCTATGTCTATTCCTGAAAAAAAAAATGGAATCAGGGTTTTACTGTAAATGAAACAATGATCTGCAGAGTCTGGCCAAAATCCTATATTGCTGTTTGCTGTTTCAACAAATGCTGCTCTGGATGGTTTAATAAAGCAAAAACATGTTGGATGGGGTTGTTGGTATCTAAGAGAAAGCAAATCCATCGCAGATCATCATCTCCTCCCAGATTCCTTCCCAAAATCTCCCTATTAGCTTCATTTCATAGGGACACAAACCTCATTACCCAGCGGGACGAGAGCTGTGCAGTGGTGTTGCATTAACTGCTGCAGGAGGCAAGTTCCCCCAGTTGTCCTTAGAGGTTCCAACGCAAACCAAGCAGCTCACAAGAATCAGGGCCAGATTTCCCTTCAGAGCAGGAGAAGAGCTTAGTTTCGGCTGAGTTTTGAATGACAGCCAGGCTGGCGGTTCCCCTCCCACCCTTGGAGGCCACAGCCCCGCCAGGGCCGTGCCAGAGCACCTCTGCATCTTCTCTCAGCTGCTCTCAGATGCCAACCCAGCTCCAGAGGGATTTTTTCCTTCTCTTTGCCATGTCAAATCCTTGACTGAGCAAACCCAACGAGTCATTTGAGTATAAAAATCAACTCAAAAGTTCCCCTAAGGAAAGGAAGTACCAGATCACGGTTTCTTCCATGCCTTGCTGCGCTTAGGACCGTCCCACCAAGCACGCGGTGAACGTAGGAAAGGAAGTTCAACTCTTTGTCAACTCATATTACTTTTATTCTGAGATGATTTTTCAGTTCTTAGTGTCTAATGCCAAGATCTGGAGAGGGGATTAACAACTTTTTCAAGCCAATTCATAATTTTAGCAACAATGGGAAACGCAAAACTGTTCAGTGACCACAAAAAATAAAAAGTAATAAAAATAATTACCCAAATGAGACAAAATATAAAGTGTCAAATGTTTCAAGCAGTACTTTTGGTCTCTGGCTGAGAAGAATTCACTGCACTTAATGTGGAGAGTTCTAAGTAGCCAGCTAATGAATAAAGAGTGGTGGCTGCTCTTTGCTATGATGTTCCATCTGTTTGAACCCTTTGGTTCTCTCCCTTTGGGTCAAGTCTGAATAAGCAGCAACATCTGTTGAGGTCTGCAAAGAGAAACGTGGCATTGCAGAAAGGGAACTCAAGTCTGAAAATGAGATTATTGGCTTTATCTCTGCTGATTTCAGCGGGTCTATCGAAAGGTTTGCACTTGGAGGCAGCCAATATCTCCAGTTCCATGAATAAATTATCACCTAAATGCACCTTAAGGGAGAGACGCCACCACTCACCCAAACCCAGTGATGCATTTCACAAGGTCACAGTGTCCTGATCTAATTAACAACCGTTCTATGTTCCATGTGATCACTTCACTTGCAAAAGAACTACCACGACGAACAGAAATCTATCACTTTCCTCAGCTACATCAGATCCTAGTGCTGGGGTTTTTTTTTCCAAATGCTGAAAAATAAATATTTATTTTTACTTCTTGTTGACACTACCTGGGCGTGCTTTTCCAGCCCATGGCATTAAGGCATTGTAGCATTGACGCAGCTCAGCCAATGCCTCATTTCACATAATCACGTGGGAAAACCACCCCGTGACCTCCCCACGTGCAGATGTTGCAGAAGGGTTTGTTTGCAAAGGCAAAGACCCAAAGCCTGGAACTTTTTCAGATCTTTAAGTTGCTCTCTTACTCCAAGCTTTTTTAAAAAACAATTACTTAACTGACTTGGCCACATTTAACAGGGTAAAATCAACAATATTCTTCTCCCAACTCATATTTTCCTTCTGTTTATTTCTGCAATCTCCAAGGCCAAGATGCAAAGAGCATCCAGCTGCTCAGGCCATGTTTTACAGAAGCCTTCCCCTCCCTAAATTCGAGGCATTAATGAAGTGCTATGAAAATCCCTGAGAGCCAATTCCTAAGTTCTTTAGGTAGGGAGCAAACACAACTGTTATTCCATGGAAGGAACGGGAGGAGCACCACGTGTACACAGAAGGATCAGCCACCTTCTGATTCTACCATAAAACCGGAACAAATTCACCTTCCAGACAATGCAGGGAGTACAGAAGGGTAAAGATAATTGTGCCATAACCAACTACAAGAAGAACATTTCAGTTACAAGAGATTTAGAGCGTCTCAAGCGAAGTGAGACAGCAAGGGGAGCTTCTGGCCACCTCAGTCCATGTCAGGAGGTGCTGGAGCTCAGCAGAGCAAGTTGGCTCGTTCAGGACCTTTCTCATGAAAAGAAACACCACAGCTTCACAAACTGCTTGGGCTGACAGAGCAGATCTCCTAAGAACTTACTGACTGCTTCTGCATCGATTGAGGGAGCTGGACACGGCCTGGGCCAGCCGGGCTGACACCTCCAAACCCTTCCCAAGGGACACGGGCCCAGCAGTGCCTCACCGAGGACACAGTGCCAGGTCCTGGACAGCAGATGATCACCGGATGCACCAAAGAACTCCACACCAGGCCCGTAAGTAGGGAGTGGAGGGATGAGATGGGCCTGCAGCAGCTCGAGCCCAGCCACTGTGGGAGCTGGCAGGTAACAACAGACACGAAACGCGGTGAGAGAGCTCAGGACCTCCTGCAGCCGGCACGGAACCACGGCGTGGGGCTGATGGACACACAACTGCTCGAGTTCTCACACGGACCGTGGGACAGATTTAAAGAGCACCAGGGCAGGGCTGGTGGTTGGAGGAACTGCTACACTGGACAGCAGCTTTGCTTTGCACCCAGACCAGCTCTGCAGCCTTTCACCTTTAATCACAGAAACAGGATTTGCAGTCAATGAAACCTGAAGCTGAAGAGTAGAGGCAAAAACCCGACATGAAAAACCTCATTAAAAAAGTTCCTGTACCTTTTCCCTGTCAAACATGAACAGCCCACAGGAATGGAAACACAGGAGAACTTAATCTTCGGTGAGACTGGAGATAAACTGCACGTGTTTGGTGTTCCAGACCAGAGGAGGCTCGTTAGGTGTGAAGGTTTCAGGAGGGGAAAGCAGAGCCTTACCTCCAGCAGCTCCGACACAACAGGAAGGATTTCAGGGTTACAGATATCGATGGAGTCATCCCGGTAAGTCTTCTTCTTGTAGCGGATGTTCCCCAGGTGCAGGATCGCCGACAGCAGGGAGAAAATCCTAAAGGGCAAGAATTCATTTTCACTCAGTTGTTTTTTCACGAAGTGAATGAAAAAGCAAATTTCACCCCCAAGGGCCATCTCCCTCTTCAGCTCATCCCTCTAATTTTCAATCCAAAGCATCCACTTTGCCTCATGTCAAAAAGATTTGCCCTTAGTCAAGTACCAAGCTTGCATCCTTACGGTTTCCTTGAAAATCCTTCAATACATCAAACCCAGGGTTACAAAATGACAGCCCATGTCATGAGAACAGAAATCCTCCAGTAATCTTGATATCCAGATTAAATATTTCTCCTGCAATTGCCTAAATTAAGGGGGAGAGTGGGCTCAGCCATGCAGGTGATCCCTCTTAGTCCCCTGGCACACGTGGTTTTGTCACCTTCTTGGATCTAGTCCCAGCCAGGAGCTATACAAAAGACTACACAAAACACCATAAATGCTTCTATAATATATAAACGACTGAGACAAAGGAAAAATGTCACACTTCTAGTAAATTTGTCCAACCAAACCCTGTTTGTCCCTATTTCTACACTCCCTTGGGAGCTAAAAATGAGTAAACCCAAATTTGATTCCCAGCTACGCCACCAGCTTGTCTGGACAACACACCTTCACCTCTCCAAGGCCTCCCTTATCCCCAGAACAGGGATATTGACCCCTCATTGCCAATTACAGGATGCAATTATAAAAATTTCTCTTCTCTGTTTCCCCAAAGGTGAAACCACATGTTTTGCTATAAAAGAATGACTTTTTAAAGTATCGTAGTATTTAAAGCATCCTTCCTGTATCTCAGCTGAAGGCGGTTCCTTATTTGTGCTGCAGTTGTACAACGCCAAGCAAAATAAATCTGCTCGTGTAGCGAAGAATCCATTTTACTTCTGACAAGCAAGATTCACCAGGAGCAACTTGTGCGCCAAGAAAAATCATTGCACAGTAAATCAGAAGTGTGAATTTACTGCACCACCCGACTCTGCTCAGTCCTGACGCTTCCTGATTGCTTTGCTCGGGCAATTAAACCCCACAACAGGCTTGAGACAAACCTCGTCCTGAAACCTGATAAAGCAGCCTCTGACACAGAACGTATTCACACAACTTTGCCTCCTTGGGTTTATCCTTGCGTGGGGGAAAGATAGAGAAAAGCAGTTTTAATTTCATAATTGATTTGTTACAAGTGAGGGATAAAGGACGAGCTTCCGAAAAGTCTCAGTTGGGTGTAAATATTTTTGAGGTAATCTTTAACGTCAAATTCTTCCCAACCTACTCGAGCCTTTCAAGCCAAAAATCAACACAGGAGGGATTATGTTGTGGGTTTGCTTAGAGATGACCCTTTATGAACCCTGCAATTCCGTGGTGTCAGTGGTGTCGCAACCCAGCTGAAGTCCAGGATTCAAACCAGCACTGCCAGTGAATTGGTACAAGAGGCCAGCTGGAAACGAGTCTACAGACCTGGAACTGCATGCAAAGGGTTAAGCTTGATGAGTGACAATGAGGATTTCTGATTAAACCAGGCTCTGGATTCATGGCATGCAGAGTGAGGCGTGATTATTCATGAACACTTGAGAAATGCTTCAAGATGTCAACTTCTGCCAACGCGCCATTTGCTTGAAGAGAATCGTTAAGCACGGCAATGATCACGGAATCACGGAATGGTTTGGGTTATAAGGGACCTCAAACTCGTCTGGCTCCATCCTCCACGGGCAGGGACAGCTTCCACTGTCCCAGGCTGCTCCAAGCCCTGTCCAGCCCGGCCCGGAACACTTCCAGGGATCCAGGGGCAGCCCCAGCTCCTCTGGACAAAGCCCTTGCAATGGGGGTGGCATTAACCAGGACAATGTCCACTACGGAAAATGAACTCACTGTCTGCGAGTCTTGGGCAGAAACCCCACCATCTCCATGGCAAGCTGCAGCCGCTCAAAGTCGTGCTTCAGGTCCTCCCCTTCCACGGAGAAACAATCCTGTTGGAGCAAACACACACAGGAAGCAGCGACACAAATGAGCACCACAGCAGCTCCAGGTGGCTGGGGCAGCACCCTGTAAAAAGCCCTGAGTGATCTCCAGGCCTTTTACCAGCAACATTTCCAACCTGCCACTGGAAAAATAACATTTTTGGCTGATTTTTCCTGGAGACACAGCCTAGTTTCCCAGGTTTGACCTCTGAGGAAAGAGGGGAGTCCCCCCATTCCGACAGCACAGTCAGCTGGGGACAGCTGACACATGAAAGGGATGGGAAATAACAACAAGAGGAAATTTGTTCCACGTTTACAGGCAGTTTATTCCACATTCAGTCCTGGTCCATTAAAAGCTCTTATAACTAAAGAGGGAACTTCAGTTTTTAAACAGAATTCAGTAACTTCATGTAAATGATCAGTGCATTCAATCCTGTGTGGAATAGGCAAAGCTTGAAATGCATTTTTCAGTAATTTTGTTCGAACTGCCAAGAAGTTATTTCAGTATTGGGAGAATTTGAAATCCTGGATATTTCATACTTCTTGGAGGCTCACGTGCCTGAACAGTTGAGTTTTCCCTTGCTGTCAGTCACTGACACGTTCAGAAGAATCCAGTGACATTCCAGACCCAACCAGTGTTGTCCTGCACCAATATTTAGGAACAGAAATGCTCTTTAAAGGGCTATATAGAGCATTAATGCCAAATTCCCTCTGCTTTGGCTCACTGTAGGCCTCCCGTGGATTATTTATTCTTCTCCCTGGCTTCCTAGCCTATATTTAATATTTTACCCATTGCCCTATAAAAATTCCCCATCTCTGAATCAAAACCAGTTTATTGTGCATCACACAATATAGTGTTATTTTAGACCTCAGAGTATTTTACTAACACCTAAATTGAGACTTTCTACAAGCAATTAGAGACTTTCAACAAGTTAATCCAAGTGTAAGTAAATATAAATAAAAATTGTATAAAATTCTATAAAAAGTCTATTAAAATAGTACAAATAAAAATTGCAGCTGCAGTTGGAACTAATTAAGCAGCTGAATGCACGTGGTTTATTTTGATCATTTCCTGTAAATCATATTTCTCGCACAAGCAAATGTGCAGAAAATTTTGCACAAATAATTGGGAAACTCTGGATTATACAGGGTTATGTGAATCATCGAAAAGCCACGTGTACTCACCGATAGTACAGAAAATTAATCATAAATACAGAAGATACAGAATGAAGTTATCTTATAGCATCAGCTTTGTGTTTTGCAGCATTTAAAACCTCACAACCACATCGGCGAAGTTCATCCCAATCCAGAGCATCATTACAGCCATAGCTATTACTAGAGTGGAAAATCCTTATTTAAGATATTGATTTATATTACTTATATATTTAAATGTTAATATTATTATTTATTATACTGTTTCTACTTATAAAACGTTTATTGCAACATAGGAGGCTCCCACACAACTGCACTAAAAGCCAGAGAAGTGCAATTGGACAAGAAAATCGAATTTTTTTATCAGTTGTCCTCAGGGACAAGTTAATGCTCCATGGGCAAAGTGAATTTGGAGCTGTTGAACAGTGAAACCATTTAAAAGCACGCACCGCATCGACGAAGGCGGGGATTGAAATTCCAGGAGAAGACACCAGCCTGTTTTAGGAAAGAGCCATTGGGAAAGGGCATTTTCACTTCCATGAGGGGGTGGCTGGAAACGGCCCCGTTCCAGGGCTGCCCAGGGGAGCTCAACAACGACACCTCCACCTGCAGCAGGGACACCACAGGCACCAGCACTGATCATTTACACCGCAGCGCCTCGGGATGAGACCTTGTCCCTCCTGAACTCCAACCCTGGCGTCCTCAGGCACCGCAGGACTTCCCCACCTCCTTCCGGCGGGACCTGGACTCGGCAGGACAACGACAAATCCTGCAAATGAGGCTGGTTTAAAGCTTTTTTTAAAGGCACCAAGTGGTGCTTTTAGTGGAACATCAGATTCCAGGAGACCTTTTCATTTTCTGGCATCATCCCTCCAAAATTAAGTCACGAGTCAACAGCAAAATACCCCGGACAGCGCCGAAGTAGAACAATCTACGCCGAAGGCGATTTAATTAACGATTTACATAACAATTGCCCAACTCATTAATCCGCATGGAAAGGCTTTCAGCAAATTCTCTGCTTAAAAGCGGATGCTCTCTGCAGTGTTCCAGCACGGGACCACTTCCTAATGGATGATAAATGGAGGATAATTATAAAAAAGAGGAGTTTCCTTGATATTCGAGCAGACAAGCACCACAAAGTCCATCCCCACAGACCCAACTTGCCGTTAATATCCCGCCAGAGCAATTGGTTTCCCAGCAAAAGTGAGTCCCCTCCTTCCTGTGGTGACATCGAAGCAATCCATGGATTTCCATGGAAAATTTAAAGAGGATAAAACAGAGTTTCTTTATAAACCAGGCATCTGCAGCAGCTTGGGTCTGGGGATATGAGGAGAAGCCCAGGGTGGGCTTAAGAGTGAACCATCAACTGCTCATCAAAAAATGTGATTTACCAGGAATATCACGGAAAATGATCCCAAATAAACTGATCCTAAATAAATTAGCAGATAAATAGCCAAATTTACAAAACGAGGTTTTGCTGTGCACAATAAGGACACAGACATGGCAACCCCCAGGCTAGCAAGGTGTTCTTGGTCAGACCGGGAGAAGATACCAAATTTCGGGGTTGTTTTAATTGTAATTCCTTCAGCAAATTGTCCCAACCCATTCCTAAAGCAATTAAGGGCTTTCCAACTTATAAAGGGTATTAAGGTCTAGAACAGCATCTGCTCACTCCCTGATCCTGCTGGACCCCTAAGGATGCTGAGGGCTTAAGGATGCCAATCCAATACTCAATACTTTTAACCTTGTGAGGGAAATTCCCTCCTCCCCTCCTGCAGATTTCGCAGGGAAATGTTGCTGTTAAGACGCTCGTTCAGCCCAAATGAATCCCAGCTCCTTCCCAGGTCACCTCTCGCTCTCCCAGACGCATCAGCGAGCCTTTGGCAAGCATCGAGCACACGGCAGAACCAGCAGGAAGGACATGCAGACCCCAGACGTGCTGCCACATGCAGGACACAGCCACGGGAGCGCCACGGGACACACCCACACCCAGAGCACATGGGTGGCGCAGCAGGAGCCGGGCGAGGGGGAGAAGCTTCACCGTTCCCTTTTTTGGGGCGATCCATTTGGAAAGGATGATCATGTCAGCAGAAGTATTTTGGGAGAGGGAACTGTTTTTGCACTCCGAGCAATATCAGGATTTGATTTTCTCCCAGATGGCTGGGGGCATGTTTTCGGGGTTGTCTGTTTCTTCCTGGAAGCTGGAGAGCAGATACACCACTACAACCAGCACGAGCTGATGCATCTCTTGGGGCTTCGAGGCACTGATTTGCTGTTTTAATGGAATGGAATTTCAATTTTCACATTGCTGCCACATCACAGTTTCCATAAATGATCACGTATTCCTCCAGGAAGGAATGAAAACCCCTTCAGTTTGCTCAGACTGAGATGACTGGAGAGAGCTGACCACCTCCAACCGCTGAAGCAGCTTTCCAGATGGAAGCAACCAAAAAAGGGCAAGGGAAAAAACATCTGTACTGTCACAGGGGTGGTTAATGGGTTAAACGTCATTGGATTTGGCGTTCTTGGTGTCCCTAAAACACTCAAGTGAGAGCAGCCCTGCACCAGCAACACGGAAGAGGCGGGTTCTTGTACTGACCGGCTCCGAGTCATAGCAATAATCATCCCAGCTCTGTCTGAGGGGTTTCTTTGTCATCTGAAAGCAAGGCAGAGCGGGTTAAGTGCTGTTCCCACCCCAAATCACCCCCACGACCTGCTTCCTAACCAGCGAAAGAATTGTTGTTACTCTGCAGAGTCATGCCCTACTTTTATTTGTTTTAAGGGAAGATTTATGATGCTTTTGCATTCCTGGTGCTGGGTCCTGCTCACAGTGAATCAGCAAGGCCCTCTCATCAATAATCCTAATGGATTCATAAATAAACTAACAAAACCTTTTCTTCTTCTCCAGAGGTGGAGAAACCCTTGGTGTACCTGGAGCTGAGGAGTCACTGATGCCAAAATCCTGCTGAAGAGCAGATTTGGTTTGTTTCTGCTCTCACCCTCGGCTCCAGACACACACAAGTGCAGCAAAAGTGAGATTCTTCCAAGCAACACTCCAAAACTTTTTAGGAATTTGTGTCTTTTTCCAATCAGACGGAGATGGAGCTGAGAGGAGTCAAAGCATGCGTCAGTGACCAGTCCCAAGAGGGAGAGAATGGCACTGGAGCTCCTGAGGAGCTGAAAATGAGGATCTAATCCTGCAAATGACTGATTTCAAAATGGATAAAAGTCAACAAGCAGCACAGAAAATACTCAGCGAGTCGCAGGGTGTGCAGGGGCGGCTGCACCTGCCATTGGGGGAGAGGTGGAGAAGTCCCCCAGACTCAGGGGATACTTTGGGTAAGTTTGCATTTAAAAAGAAATTTAAATCTTGACTTCAACCTGCTCCCTGCATTTACAGAGCAGATTTTGGTGAAGTATCTGAATAGATTACTTCTCATCTGCAAAGCAAACTCCACATTTGTTTTGCGTAACACAACGTGTGCCGAGGAACCTGGGAGGAGGAAAGCAAAGCCTGACTCAGGACTGAGTCACTCCTTCACTTCAGCGGCCTGGTGCCATTTTTTTTGGCTTCTCTATATGAATATTTAATTTTCAGTAAAACACTTTGGTTCACTTCTGAGCTGGTTCTTTTTCTTTTTCAAAAGGCAGGGGTTTCTCCAGGACACACTTAAGAAGAGACTGCAAATGTTCAAGGGTCATTTTATAATTTTCCCCTTAGACGTTTCCCAAGTTTCTTTTTCCATTTCTCCACTACCTCTTTTTTCTTTTTTCTCCTTATTTTCCTTTTTCTTTCTCCTGCCGGGCAGGGAAAAGCTGCTACTGCACTGTCAGATGGTCTTCATGGACCACATCTAAAGGCGCTGTTTTCCCACAGCTGTCAGTGTTAACTCTAATCCTAATTATTAAAAAATTATTTCAAGAACTCCTAAAAACTCAGAGTGTCACTACTGTCCATACACAGATTCTGCTTCCCTGCTCCACTGAACTGATCTCAGCGGCCCTCTCCAGCTTACCGGCCCCACAGCACCTTAATTTAGATTTAAAAAAAAAAGTTTCACCCTAAATTATAACATTCCTACTGGTTGCCCACACCACGTGCTGTGAGAATTCTGATTTTCCTTGAAATGTCAATGCTCTTAAACTGCTATTAAAAAAGGACTGCCATTAAAAGCAATGTTTTCGACTAACAGAAAGCGACTGGATGGCCCAACAAAATCTGGGAATCTGACAAAACGTTCCCTCTTGGCGCCTTCCCGCTGCAAAACTGCGGCACAGATGGTGCTGGAGATCACCCCACGCTCCCCAACCAACGCCTGAGGCACGGAGAGCAAAGAGCCTCCAGCCCTCGGAGTGATCCTCACTTGGGAATTTTTCCAAATCCTGCCATGGGTGAGTGGGAGTTGTTCATATACAACGGATTTTGGTGTTGACTGCCTGCTTCGAAAACATCCTTAACAAGCCCCTGGTAATTGAGAGCTATTCCTGAGAGAAGTTATGTTTCTGAGACTAAAGGCTGTTTGGGTTGGGCTGTGGGTCCAAGTTTCTCTCCAGCTTAGGGTTAAATCACTCTTTATTGCTCCTCATGCTTCAGCGCCAAGAAAATTGCAATTAGTTAAAACCAAGGTGTAACTTAACTCCTCTTCCACATAGTCCTCCTCTTTTTTGTCTTTTTGAAGTCCCTATTCACAGGAGTCACTGGATAACTGCTTAAATACTTGCAGTAAATCAGTCTATTACAATATTATCATAATGTAACCTGGGTTTAGTTGGCTGTTGGTAACACCTCATCCATCATGACTTCCCAGATTTTCAATGGTTGCTGTGGTTTTAGTTATATTAGACTCGTTCTTTTGTTAAATTCAAAGGGTCGAGCTAAAAGCCAGCCAGAAGCTACAGAATTAGGACTTGCTCATGCAAGATGTTATATCCCAGTATCCCACACTCTCCCCTTTTCTCCTGCTCAGCAGACAGATGTTAATGAGTAAATGACATTCACACAGAGAGCAGAGGAATTGTGACTGTTTCTCCCTCCGGCAATCGAAAGCTCAATCCACTTAACATATCCCAGGTACACAAACACTGCTCATTTTTCCTGCAACACTACCAGATGTTCAGATCGCCAATGCAGAATTATTCCAGAGACGGAAGACTTCCTATAAACCACTAAAACCCACTTTTACTACCCCACACCATTAAAAAACCCCACTTTTACTACTCCACACCTCTTCTTTATTAGCATTAAGTATCAGCAGGAAAAAAGGCAAGACCATGGACTGTGTTCTTGTCTGGTATTCCCACCTGGTTGAGGTAATGATATTCCTCCGGCTGCTTCAGGTGAAATGCTGATCTCTCCTCCTCACTTGCTCCTGCCAGGAGGTAATAAAATACATGGTAGTTCCTGGTGACAAATGAGAAACAAAAGCTGTTAGAGTCGAAAATGAGCAGCAGCCCTGAGCAGAGGCACATGGAAACCTCCCAGCCTGATTTTCCAGCTCTGGAACTCAGGCCTGACAGCGTTCAGAGCTGGTCCGTGCCTGCTGTGCAGGGATGGAACTGATTCAACGAAGTCCTGGACAATGAGATCTCTCTTCTCCATCCAAGGACAGCCACTGCCCCAGAATGTACTTGAAGGACTGCTAGGGATGATCAGGTTTTCCTTCAGAACCACGTGCAATGCCCACATATTTCACAGAATCACAGGATCACTGAGGTGGGAAAAGAGCTCCCAGACTATCGAGTCCAAGCTGTGCCCAATCCCAGCCCGGGGCACTCACTACCACATCCAGGAATTCCTTGGACACCTCCAGGGATGGGGACTCCAAACCTCCCTGGGCAGCCCCTGCCAAGGCCTGACCACCCTTCCCATGGAGAAATTCCTGCTGGTGTCCAACCTGAGCCTCCCCTGGCCCAGCCTGAGGCCTTTGCCCTTGTCCTGTCCCTGTTCCCTGGGAGCAGAGCCTGACCCCCACCTGGCTGCTCCCTCCTTTATTAGAATCACAACACATTTCCTTGCAATGCAGAAATTATCATTTTTAATACCTTATTACCATTAAAAAGGCAACAACTTTGCAGTTGCTCTTCCATGAGCCACGACCGAAACACCTTCCAAGTATTCAAAAAGCTCAAATATTCAAAATACCTGAATATCACTAACACCAAACGAACCCCAAGGGACACTCAGCTGCTCTGCTTCCAGACGACTCTAACACAGATTAACACCATTGCTTCCTAAAATCAAAACTGTGCCTTTATGTTGGATGTTTTCCAGGAGGATCCAAGTTTAATCACCTTGCAACAGCCACGAGGACGTTTGTCAAGGCTGTAGATGCTCTTTAACTCCAGCAACAGCCCTGGAGCATTCCAGAAAAACTCACACATCTGTCTCCAAAGGGAAACACAGCCAGAAGTGCCAAGAGTTGAAAGACAACTAAAGGCAGCAAAAGTATTTAAAAGTGGAATAATGATTACTGAGAGAGGAGAGGAATATGCAACAAATAATAGCAATTAGGAAAGAGCACTTCTTGTAAGTTTGTTCCCTATATAATTCTGGCTCTTTCTAGAGGCCCCTCTAAAGGCTTCAGTGAACTGCAAAGAAGAGTGAAAATACCACGTTTCTCTCCTAAAACGACAAATTAAGCAGTTCACAAGTTGCACCAGAATGAAGTGGCACATAATAATCCATATGCCATAAAGCCAATGAAAATTCAGTGAAATGTGACAGTACTGGCGTGGGAGCTCCCCTGCTCATGGCAGGGGTTGGAACAAGATGGTCTTTAGAGCCCCCTCCAAGCCAACCCATTCCATGATTCCATGGTAAGTCAAAGACTGTTGATAAAATAATGCAGTTTATTCCCTCCATTAGTACATTTCTCTCTAAACAACAAAACATTCAAATATAAACCACATCATTAATTTCTGCAGAGCAAGGTTGGGAGCGTGAAAATCCTGATCCCCCGTGCCAGCTCCACCAGGGGCTGAAGTTCTCTGTGCCATGAGTAGGAGGAGTTAAACCAGAGGCACCCACCGCTCGTTGTGCTCCTGATAGACCAGTCTCGACTTCTCCAGGAGGTATTTTTCAACATAAGCTCTGCAAAGGAAAAAATCAAAGTATCATTGACCTGATCCTCAGCTTCAACCAACGCAGCTTTAGTGGGGGCTTCAGCCTTGGTACCCACACAAAGCAGTTTCAGCCTTGTTTCACTTAGTTATATAAATTTCTTCCTCGGCAGAACAAGCCCAATATTATGTTTGGCTTTTGAGGTTTTTTTGGTTTGATACCAAGCCAACACTAACTTGGAGCTGAACAACACGATCTCAGATGCGTCAGCCTATGGGCAGGAGAAATGTTGACAGCAAGGAAGGAGCTTGGATCCCCATTTCACCCAAAGCCAGCAAAACCCCACTGCCTGCAGCGCAGGAGTCGTGCACACGGAGATACATCCCTGTGCAAACGTGTGGAAGATGTCATTTAGCGGCAGAATCAGTCCCCAAATCCCTATTCCCTCTTCCAGAAGGGCCACTTCTCACCAAAAATTTGGATTATTAACTTGTGGGTCCAGTCAAAAAAAATAAACAATTGCAAAAGCTCCTCATTGCAGTTTACATTTTCTCCTAAGAGCCTCCACAAGGAACATGCTCAATTTACATATTAAATACTTTTTTCAAGTTTGTCAAGTCAAACAAAGCTTCCCCAGGTTTTTTTCTTCCAAACAATCCTAAGCAGTAATGACAGGGATTTAGAAGCCGGAGCTCGAGGTGGCAGTTTGGATGATGGAGCTGGGCTTGCCCAGGGACGTGGCACTGACAGTCGGAGCCACGGAGGAATTGGGAAATCCAGCCTTGGGCATGGTGGGACGAGCAGGTGCCGCCACACTCCACCAGAGATGGGAAAGCCAGATCTAATTATCACCTCCAGCACAACAGTCTCCCTTCCTTCCATACAAAATAAAATAGAAATCACTCGGACACGCTGCAGAGGTTTTGTGAAAATTCTTATGGCAGCTCTTGGGAGAGGCTGCTGAAGCGGCAAATCCAGCTCCCCACAGGATGATCTTGCTGGGCAGGAGGAGTAAAGGGAGACAGAGAGCAAAGCCCTGTTATTCCTGTTCATTCGCTGGGAGGACGCTGGGAACAGTCTGTGGATATTTCTCACGGACAGGCTGGTGGGGTTTTTATGTTCCCTTTCTAACCTGAGCCCGACTTTTCCTTCCCGAGCCATGAATTCACTGCAAGGCTGGGGAGCACCGCCGATGCCACTGGTGGGATCCACAGGACAATGGCTCAGACACAACAACCTCACACATCCACGCCTTGGCATTCATCCCCACCCCTGCCGTTTCTGCTCTTATGATAAACCACCCCAAAAATCATTCCTATGCAGTAACTTAGGAGGGGAAGGTCTTCTGGAGGGCATCTGGTCCCAACCACTGTTCAAGTCAGGGGAATTTTATTGATCTATTTATTTTTAAATTTTAGTTTCGCTTTTAAAATCTTATTTTAGACCGTTTCTAATTTTTTTATTTTCTTTCCTTGAAAAAAAAAAGTGGCCTTTTATGCCACAAATACTTTTTGTTTTTTTAAATGCTTACATTTTTCTTTAAACATCTTTTATTTTCACGGGGGGAGCACTGCAAGCTCACAGCAGAGCACAGTCAAATCACACTGCGCCACCAAAGACCAAGAAAGCTCATTTTTTAAAAAGCAAAGAGAATTCCTCCTATTTTATGAACTAGAATATATGAATATAATGCTATTTGCACCTCTCTGCCAAGTAAAAATAGAAGCCACAACCACAGCGCTGACACATCATGCCAAGATAATACACAGTTAAGGCATTTGCTGGACTCTTGTTAGCCAGGAGGTATTAAAAAAATGAGGTTTATCCTTTTAAGAGAACTGTGCTCCAGAATTAAATACGGGGGGAAAAAAGAACATCAGGTTTGACGTGGGATGCAAAACCAGCAGGAAGGGACACGGAGTACCCGAGCTCATTGAAAAATTAATGGCAGCTCTTTGTGTGATACTGTTCTGCTGGAAAATAAGAAAGCAAAAAAAATTTTAAAAGCAATTCTCTAAAATAACAACGAAGTCCCAGCAAGAGGTCTCTTAGCCAGCTGCAGAAATTGTACAGCCCCTGGAATGCTGCTTCTACTCCTCATTTTCCCAACTGACACAATCAACCTGGACAAAAAGGGGAGTTAACGAAGCCCTGCTCATTTATAGCTCCTTGGTGATGATCTGATGCCATGGAAATTATCTAAAGCCAGAGAGAAAGCTGGGTTTAGGCAGCTCCACCCCCTGCCATGGGCAGGGACACCTTCCACTGCCCCAGGTTGCTCCAAGCCCTGTCCAGCCTGGCCTTGGGCACTTCCAGGGATCCAGGGGCAGCCACAGCTGCTCTGGGCACCTGTGCCAGGGCCTCCCCACCCTCCCAGGGAAGACTTTCATCCCAATATCCTACCTAACCCTGCCCGGCGGCAGTGGGAACCCATTCCCTGTGTCCTGGCACTCCAAAGTCCCTCTCCAGCTCTCCTGGAGCCCCTTTAGGCACTGGCAGGGGCTCTGAGCTCTCCCTGGAGTCTCCTCCTCTCCGGGTGAACCCTCCCAGCTCTCCCAGCCTGGCTCCAGAGCAGAGGGGCTCCAGCCCTGGAGCAGCTCCATGGCCTCCTCTGGACTCTCTCCGGCAGCTCCATGTCCTGCTGGTTCTGGTGACCCCAGGGCTGGGGCAGCTCTGCAGGAGGGGTCTCAGCTGAGTGGGGCACAGGGGCAGAATCCTCCCTGCCCTGCTGCCCCTGCTGAGGGATCAGCCCAGGCCAAGGGGAGTTTCTGGGTTCAAAGCACACAAGTCCATGAGCTTCTCATCAACCACACCCCAAAACTCCTCTCCTCAGGGCTGCTCTCAAATTTCCAGTGCTGAAATAAACTGAGGAGAACCATAATGGAGACAAGGATCTCCTTGCAATGGCCTGGGAGGAAAAAGAAAAAACTGGTCAAGGGCTGGGTAAAGGAGAGGCTTGCAGGGAGAGCCTGGGGTGAATCAGGCAGAGCAAGATGAGTGTGGCTCAATGGCCTCCACAACTCCCAGCCAGAGATGAAATCCTCCCCTCGGCTTTCCCTTCCTGAGCCTGAGCCAAACCTTTCCCTCCACATCTACTGCTCCAGGCCCCACCCCATCCCAGCTAAACTGTTCCCTTTTCCTGCCTTAACTCCCGTCTGAGGACAGAAAGTTGCTTTTCAGCTTCATTATGAATTTGACATCAGAATTAAGGAGAGCTCAACTGGCTTGAAGCCAGCTCGGTGAATCCACACCTCAGCATCCACCTCAGCTGCACCAATATTTCCATACCATAGCATTTAATATGCCAAAACCTACGCATTTTCCTTTTCCTAGCTCCATTTTGGGAAATCTAGTGGCCAAAACAATCAACAACGAACCCCCTCCTGCAGCCTGCTGAGGTTTGAGCGCACCCAGCACCCTGCCCTGGGTCCCACTTACCCTCGCACGGTGCCTGTCTCCTGGTAATTCACTTGGATGAATTTGCCGAAGCGACTGGAGTTGTTGTTGTGGGCGGTTTTTGCATTCCCGAACGCCTGTGAAAAGAGGGAGATGCCATCGTTAGGCTGGAAAAGCCACCACCTTGCCTTATTTCCATGGGCATCACTCACAGCTGGGCTTGGGGGATTTTCCTGCCATTTCACATTAAAAAAAAGGGGACAGGGAAAGTTTGTTGAATGGTTCACGACGTAATCCAACGAGCCGCTGGGACCATATTCCTTTGCAAGCTGGTGTTCATATAACAGCAGCTAAACACAGGTTAAAAATCAAGTGCGAACTGCACTAAAGAGATTTCATGTTTGAAGTTGTTACCGTCTGCATTAAGGCTGTGCTTTATCCATTTAAATAAATATACAAGTACACTGCTCCAACAGGACTCTACATTTTAATGAGCTAGAGGAAGCTGCTTTTTAATTATATGTGGAATTAGGGGGAAAAAAATGCTTTGAAGGCTACTCAGATGTTAGACAATGTCATACACAGCACTGGCATGACCCAGGGTATTTTCAGCATTTCAGACACCCTCGTTTCCATTTGCTGCTGTTGCTTTTCCAAAATCAAAAAGCTTTTAAGTCTTTATTATGCAAAGCTTTTATTCCAACCCTGCCTTACCAAAGCACTGACTGGAGAGAGTCATTTATTGCCGTTTAAAAGAAATCTCTGAACTGAAACTGCTATTTTCAATTGTGCCTAAATCACTTTAATAATCATCTGGACCGTGGTGACAGAATCTGTCAAGCCACCAGCTCCAATTAATGCTTCATTTATTACACCACTTCTCATAATGACACACCTTTTCTTCTAAGCCAAATTTATTTAAGGTAATTATAATTTCTGAGATAATTTCCAAGTGTTGCTCATGTATGGACATTTTGTGCTGAGGCTTAACATCAGAGCTCAGCTCCCAACAGATTTATTCCCTGCTCAGCTGTTTATTAGGAAAGATTAAAAGGGCTTTCCATCTATAATCTGAAGCTTTTCAAATGACCTGTGTGGATTTAACTTCCCAACTAAAAGCAGAATATGAAGGCCAAAGGCAATGAGACCTTGGGGAAAGGGCATCGGACACATCCCGTCCGTGCACGATCCAGTTCCCTTCCCAGACTGATTTATTTGCCAGTCTGCTCAGATTTGACGATTCAAGAACCCACAGGGGTTTGCCATGGCAGAACGACATGATCTCCCCCAGTCTGAATACAGGGAACTGTTCAAACTCAAACTGTTGCATATGAATCTGCTTTGGTTGACTAAAGCAGGTTCTGGGAGAGCCGAAACCTGCCGAGCAAACAGGTTATTCCAGAGGGATGATCCCAGGGCTGCAGCTCAGGAACCCCGTAGAGGATAGCTGAGTTTTCAGGCTGTGCACGCTTTTCCTGCTTATTCCCGCAAAAACCTTCCCTGAACCCAGTATCCCCCCTAAACCCACCCTCTGGAGCACACGGAATGTGCCCACACCTCCCCTGAAGGCCCAAACCTGCATCCTCTCCCCAAACCAGGAATTTTGGTATTAAAGATGGGATGGTGGTTAAGATTTCCAAAGGATTTACCTCCAGGTACTTCAGTGAGCAGAGACACAGCCAGAAGTTCTTAGGCAGAATATTCAAGACATGCAAGTGCACCACCCTCATATTTAGGTATTAGTTTGAAATTGTATTAATTAGGTTATGAGCATTTCCCTACTATAGGATCACTCATGTTCTAAAGAAACCATCTCAAGGCAATGAGATAAATTTTCTATGCACCTAATTAACATTGCTCGTTAGAGAAGCAGCAAGAGGAACCTGAACAGACCAAACAGGAGGCAGCACAATTTTGTATCATCTCATATAATTTAATACAGAATTTAAGCAAAGAACAATATTAAAAGGCTTTTCTAGTTTGATTCCCTGCGTTTCTATCCTAAGTTATCGCTCACAGAGACAAACAAGGTCTATTCATCAGGATTTCTTTGGGAAGAGCCTTGCTCAGGGATCAATCTTTTTTATTCTGTAGCAAGGAAATTTAGAAGAAAATGTTTCAAATACAGGAACGAGGAACAGTGAGACTCCTCTTTTTTATGAGCTTTTTTCAGGATGAACACGCCAGCTCACAAGAATCATTGTAACCCAAAAGCCTCCAGAACTCACAGCCCATAATGTCCCTCTTTCATGCATTTTCCTTCCGTGCTGATGGCAATGAGAAAGGTCTTTGGATCCCTTCTTGCGCAAACTCCGGGTGACTCTCCGGGCCCGGCACGCTGGGAACGGGCCAACAAGTAGCTGGAGGAACGTCTGGTGTTTGATTTGAGACAACTCAATACATTTTTGTTTGCTTTACTCACAGGGTTTCTTTAGCAGGACTGTTGGGCTATAAAAAAGCGCTATTAATTCAATTTATATGCATCTCATCCATACAGACCTGACCAGGACACCCCGTCCCCTGCAAGTGGGGCAGAATATAATAGCTCAGCCTCAGAAAATGAGTTATAACTTCTCTAAAACAAATTATCTTCTGTTCATATCATTGCCCTTTACTGACTCATTGATTCGAGGCTGCTGAGCAGCTCAACGGACAGAACTCCGTACCAGCATTCCGAGGATTCTTGGGGAGACCAAAGCTTTTCCTGGCCAGGGCTCAACATTTGGAAGGAAACAAAATTCAATACGTTCCTCTGTAGGAGCCGGGCGTCCCTCTGGACCCAGAGGGTGATCCAGCAGTTTGGAGAAGGCAGGAGCAAGCTGCTCCATTCCTCCTCCTCCGGCCCTCCTGCACAAAGAGATGCCTATCAGGAGCGAGGGAAAAAGGGGATTAACAGTTTCCTGGCTAAATGCTCCACGTTCCTCCCGATCCTAGCGGCTCACAGCCTCCTCGTTCTCGACTGAATATTGATGCAATCTGGATTAATTCCAGATTACAGCCAGAATGAGGATTATTTTAATGTCTTTCCTGAAAAGAGGTTGCATCTGGGAAGACACGGTTGTTCTTATCTGGCAATAAAATGCTGTTCTGTAGATAATCCAAACTGAGTGTTATTGCTCTATAAAATAACTGCGATATTCTCCTACAGAACAACAGCTGCATTTCCCTGTGGAATAACAGCTCCTGTGGTGAAAGAACAAGTGGAAATACAGGCCTTTGCCAGCATATTTTAGGTCCCCAGCCCTCAGAGAAGCCTTTAGCCCTCACCCTCAGAGGGAAAAATAAAAACAACATCTTCTCTTTGCTGTATAGAATAAGAAATGTGTTACTAGGTAAGAGTTTTCAAATGGTTCCCCATTAACCTGAAATGTAAACTGAATTTTTTAGAAAGCCACGCCATGAATATACCAGGAGAAAAGCAAGTCAACTGCTTAAATCTCAACTATGCCACTGTGGAATACTTATATATATTAACAGTTATATTCCATGGAGGGGCACAGAAGGGACTGGGAGCAAGATTCCATCAAGCTCATTAATGCCGGGGAGAAGAAACAGGTTAATATCACACAAGACAGTGCTGGAAGATTCCTATTCCCTGGTTTACTGTGAAATTTGGAGTTCATTAATCAAATGTATTCACAAAGTATGAATGACTTGTAACTGTGTGAGCACGCTGGGAACAGCTTTGCTAAAAATCGATTTCCCACCGCATAACACAAATACAGAAGGGGCAGGAGCACCAGGAGCAGCTGAGGGAGCTGGGAAAGGGGCTCAGCCTGGAGCAAAGGAGGCTCAGGGGGGATCTTAAGGCTCTCCCTGACAGGAGGGGGCAGCCAGGTGGGGATGGGGCTCTGCTCCCAGGGAACAGGGACAGGAGGAGAGGAAATGGCCTCAAGTTGTGCCAGGGGAAGTTTAGGTTGGATATCAGGAAAAAAAAATTTCCGCATAAAGGTGGGTCAAGCATTGGAACAGGCTGCCCAGGGATGTGGTGGAGGCCCCGTCCCTGGAATTGTTCAGAAAAAGCCTGGATGGGCACTTGAGGAGATGGTTTGGTGATGAACACAGTGATGGTGCAAGGGGGTGGTTGTACTGAAGGTCTTAAAGGCCTTTTCCCACCTTAACCACTCCATGGTTCCGTGATGCACAGAAACCCAGGGTGTGCATCCACAAAGAGCGGTGGTTTTAAACATCCCCTGTGATTTATTTTTGGATCTGAGCACTGTTTATCCCAATATTCTATATGTTATGCTTCAAAAAAAAAAAAAAAA